>JASCZW010000757.1:0-270000 GCA_034211315.2 Aedes japonicus
GCTGGTACTCGCTACTGCTGCCTGTGGCATCACTGGTGATCGCTGCAGCTTTCCACTTTTGGCGAAAACATTCGCCTCGCCTGCTCCTTCTTTTTTGTTTCTTTTTTTCTGTTTTTGTTTTTGTTTCTGCTTCTGTTGTTTCCATGTTAAAAGGGTCCCCCCTCCGGGCCGTTATCTCTACCTGTTGCAGATAGTCGCCTCTTAGTGATCCCATGGGTACCTTTGTAAACAGTGAGGTCCATGCACGGTTGACTCCGGGCCAGTGCTCATGCACTTCTTCTAAAATTTCGACCCCTAGCTAAGGCTAGTTCGCCGACTGGCTGGATAATCCACTGCTCCGCTACTACGTTGTATCCATCTCTCGAATCCTCCTGCTTCCCCCGGCGTCGAGGGTGGTCCACCAGTTCCGGTGAAGGAAACTTCCGCACTGATGGTGCTCCGACTACCGGCGGTTATCGCAGGGGACGCTAACGCGCATTGCGCCGACTTCGTCTTCGGGTTGTAGAGGTGGTCCGACAGTTCCGGTGGTGGATGACGTCCGCACTGGCGGTGCCCTACATACCCGAAGCTCTTTCTTCTTCTTTCTTCTTTCTTCAGCAGGCTGGCTGTTCGAGTGCTGAGGTCGGCCCGACGATTCCGGTTGGCAGAAGACTTCCGGTTCACCGGCGCCACGACGACCCGAAGCCGAACACTGCTCATTGAGCTGGATACTCCTCAGAACCGGCGCTTGTTTGCTGGTCCCGTCTCCATTTACGCTGTAGCTCTGACAGTATTTGCATCATAACTCTGCTCACCGCGTTCCACGTGTCTTCCTCGTTGCACATTCGCTCTGCGATATTATCCGGCCTAGGGACAGGCATTACCCTTCGCAATTCCGTAAACCTCGGACAGTCAAACACCACGTGCTCTGGAGTCTCCTCTACGTTGGCACACGCCGGGCAGAAAGGTGACGACACATGACCACACCGGTGCAGGTATTGGCGAAAACATCCGTGCCCGGACAGGAACTGTGTGAGGTAAAAGTTCACCTCTCCATGCTCCCTGTTCACCCACGTCGACACATTGGGGATGAGCCGGTGAGTCCACCTTCCATTCTCCGCGTTGCCCCACTCCTGCTGCCATTTGACCATGGATTCTAGCCTCGCCGTCTTCCCCACATTACTGGTTCCTCTCCGTTGATAGCATTCGATATCCTCTGCTAGGGTTAAGCAGATTGGAATCATCCCGGCGATAACGCAAACTGCCTCCGATGAGATGGTTCTGTACGCACTCACGACTCTAATTGCCATCAGACGAAACACACTGTTCAACTTCCTGCGGTTACGTTTCGTTTTGAGCGCGGCTCCCCATGCTGGAACGCCGTACCGCAGTATCGAGGATGATACGGCCGCCAGAAGTCGCCTACTGCTGCCTTTCGGACCACCGATATTCGGCATGATCCTTGCAAGCGCACTGATCATTTTAGCCGCCTTTTCGCAGGAATAGTCTACATGGGTGTTGAAATTCAACCGGTCATCGATCATCACTCCTAGATGTCTTAAAGCCCGCACGGGCGGTATGACGTGCCCTCCTACGGTAATCTGCATCCACTGGATCTTTCGGCAGTTGCTGACCAGCATCACTTCCGTTTTGTGGTGAGCAAGCTGCAACTTGACTGCATTCATCCAGTTTTCAACTGCGTCGGTGGACTCTGCCACCAGCATTTATACTTCTTCCAGCGACTCTCCGGTTTCAAAAATAAGTCTACGTGGTTTATGAACAGGCCCTAACCCAAATCCCCGCTATGAGGTGACTCTATAATCTATATCGAACTTCAATAGTGTACTTGTGTTCGTGTTGTTAAACATACCCACCAAGGTGGAAAGTTACCGCTCAGTGCAGTGCGCACGGCACTATTCATATGAACTTCGTCTCCCATATAAACGGGACACATAACTTCACTGGCAAGCTGTCTCTCGGTAATAATAAATTATGATCGACAAAGTAGTTCGTTTGGTTTCATTCGTTTGTCATTCTCGTGCCTCGCATTAAGAATCACGACGTAGGGTCAGGTTAAATCCTGAACGAAACATTGGTGGCGTGACCAGGATATCGGACCCCTGTGGGATATTAAACAACGTGGATGATCAAACCAACCCCAACACCACTCGCATTGCTGAGCGTTCTACCCGTTTGGACCGTAGCGTCCACCTGCTGGTCCACCAGTTAGAACCGTATCGTCTAGTCGAACCGTCGCATCCACCCGTCGGACCATAGCGTCCAGCCGTCAGATCACCCCATCCACCCAGTAGGAATAGTAGGGAAGCTGTGTACAGTGTGAGATCGAACATACTCGCTCCCAAAAACGAGTGTTTCGAGCTGTTGGTTGTGTTTTTTATACGGGATGGCAAATCTGCAACTAGACTCCTGAACAACTGAGGGTGTGGGGATGAGGGTGCCAACACCTAGACCCACTATAAACCCACCCGTGCCTTAAGCCCTGGACCCTCCCCGGAATCACTATCGGGAATGGAGTTATTATGCTTGCAAAGTACCCACTATGTCTAACTACTAAGGGCTTCAGTAGTTAGGTGGTCCATGCGACCTGCCGTTGGTCGTTTCGCCATTTTTGTTGGAGATCGAGGACAATCTGGGAGGCTGCTATGCATACCGCGTCCCAGGTGTCCCAGAACAACTCCCGCGCACTCAGTGCATGCCCATATTTATGCAGATATTGTCTAAAGTAGCCGTGGCGTGACAAAATATGTTTTAAGTGGAAGTTCACTTCACCGTGTCGCCTACACCCGGATAATTCCGGGATTAGTCGGTTGTTCCATTCCCTTTGCCACTTAACCATAGTTGTGGCTCTAGTGTTCTTTCGAATACCTCTTGTTCCACGTTGTTCAAAGCACTCTGCATCCTCTTTTATGACGATGCCTATTGGCATCATCACTGCTAGGACGCAGACCGCGTCGCTCGATACCGTTCGGTATGCACTAACCACTCTTAGGCACATACGCCTGTGCGTACCCTATTGGTTGTGTGGGCAGGATGAAACGTACTTGATGTTGCTGATTTTGACGCTGTGGTTCGATTGACGATCAGGTCCAAATGATGACGCTAGGGTCCAAAAGGGTGAGATTTTAATCACCTTGTTTTGTGAGTTTAAACTAATTATCTAAAATAACCTTTGACAAATAATGCTTCCGATAGTTTACCAGAGTGTTCGGACAATCATTACTAGTGATTAACATCCGCCATTGCGGCAGAGCTGCAGTAACGTTGAGGAATAGCAAAATAGGGACAAGATAGACGAAAAGAAGAATTGATCGATTGTTAGAGCGATTGAAAAGTTGTCAGAATGGCTGCTTGATTTGTTGAATTTATTGGCCTAAGCCCAAAATGACATGTTTCTTATCAAAAAAGATCCAAAAACCACTCCTACCACCATTGAAGGTTCAGTCGGTTTTGTACCGGATAATACCCGTCACTTTCCACGAGGAGTCTATCAAATTGTTCGCTTTTCCCTATGAAGGTTTTTCGAAAACTCTAGCAGAACTTATCCTTGAAGGACAGTGTTCGACTACTTGAGCACCCCCACGTAATAGACATCCCTAGCACCCTCTGTGCCGAAAAACTAACTCTACACTTGCTTTGTATCTCTCCCACCAAACATGAAAATACAAGTTCTATTCGATCAGTTGAGTGAAACGGTCGCGTTTGATTTTATTCCAAAAACCGAAACTTAAAATATAGACCGATAGTACAGTCCACTACTTTCCGAAGGAACATGTGGTCCTTCTAGAACCGGATTTTACCGGATACGTGAAAATTCGACTCGGTTCAGTGAACGTTCCGCGATTCCGACCTGAGCATCCGTTTGCGCTGCGGCCAAATTGGTGTAAGTGACGCGCCGGCAGCTTAGCTCGTGGCGATCACTTCGAAAAAGAAAACATTTCCCGTTGAAATCCTCCACCGGTGGTACAGTTCCGTTGTCGAGAATCGGCAGAAGTCAAAATTTGACCCGTTGAAGTTGCGGTTTACGGGTGAAAAGCGGTTTACTGTGTGGAGTCGATTTTTCTGTTCGCGTCTCTTTCGTTCCTTTTGGGGACAACCGCCGGTCGCTGCCGGTTTTTGTGAAGAATAAGACGCATCGGCGTTTTGAAGAAGAAGTGATTGAACAGCTCGGCTAAGGTGGTTTGCGACGCCACCGCCGTAGAAGGATAAGTTTCCGAGAACGCCGATTAGTGAACAAATACAACAACATAAACAAAGAGAAGAATTAGCAAAAATGGATGAGCAACTGAAAGTGTTGGTTCATCAGAAAGGGGCAGTGAAAGGGAAGTTGACGCGGGTAAAAAGTGCTTTACAGCATAGTGATGCGGAACCGAATCCAAACATTGTGAATATTCACTTTCTGCAGCTCCACCAAAAGACGGTGGAGAATTGCTATCGTGAATACAATGTCTTTCAAAACAAGATTTATGCGCTACCCCTCTCTGATAAACGTCGTGCTGAACAAATGGATAAGTACGTCGATTTCGAAATGCTGCACAACGACTTGGTCATCCAGCTGAGTATGTTGCTTCAGCAAGCAACGTTGGAAGCAAACGCTGGTGCAGCTACCCCTCCAGGATTGGCAAACGCTACTGCGGCGTCGCCTCAGAAACCACTACAGCAAATGTTCCCTGCCCAGCCCTACCTCCCACCGTTGCAAGTACCCATGCCGACCTTCGACGGGTCGTATGAAAAGTGGTATTCATTCAAATCCATGTTTACCACCGTGATGAATCGGTACAAGCAAGAGGAGCCAGCTCTAAAACTGTTGGCCAGGCAGCTGGCATCATCGATCAGGATCTCGTCAACAACAGCGACTACGATGCCGCATGGAAGGTTCTCGAACAAAGGTACGAGGACAAACGTATCATCATCGACAAACACATCGAGAATCTACCGAAGGCTGGGCAGGAGAGTGCTGTCAACATGAGGAAGTTGATTGACGTTTCGACGAAAAACGGTGACGCCTTGCGGAACCAGCAACTACCAGTGACTGGGCTCGGGGAAGAGATGCTGGTGAACCTCATTGCTGCGAAAATGGATAAGAAGCTGCGGGTGGCTTGGGAAGCCCGCCAGAAGAAGGGAGTTCTGCCGACGTACACCACTACGTTGGACTTCCTACAAGAACAATGTCGAATCTACGAAAAGATCAACACGAAGCCGATGTCGGAGAGTGTGAAAACGAAAATGGCCAAAAGCCACACACTAGTGACAACCAGTGACAATAAGAGCGAACAAAAGTGCCAAGTGTGCAAAGCAGCACACGAACTCTGTAAATGTGAGTGATAAATATGACGTTTTGAAACGCAGCGGTGCGTGCTTCAACTGCCTAGTGAAAGGCCATCGTACCAGTGCGTGTACCTCGTCCCTTTCTTGTCGTGAGTGTGGCAAGAAACACCACACCTTGCTGCACGTCGACGACACTGCGAAGAAAACCACTGCAAAGCCAACGGAAGCACCTGCAACATCGGAAGCTAAACCCAGTGAGAATCCGAATGCCGGCAACCGAACCGGTGCTACGACGACTACGTTGTGTGCAAGTGTTGGTGGTACAATGAAGCAAACTTTGCTTTCGACTGTCGTGGTGTTGGCCCACGGCTTATGCAGCACTCTCTATCCTTGTCGAATTTTGTGACGGAGAGATTTGCGAATCTGCTCGCGCTGAAAATGGATCCTACTGACTATACTGTTAGCTGATTGAACAGCAATAGCACACGTATTCGCCGTATGCTTCGCACCACTGTAAAGTCCTGCCACGGTGATTATGCTATCGACTTGGACTTGCTTGTGACCCCCCGAATCACTGGTGACTTGCCGGTGCAATCCTTCGATGTTTCGGACTGGCTTATCTCGAGTAAGCAAGAGCTAGCTGATCCGACATTCTACAAACGAGGACGCGTTGATATGCTGATCGGCGACGAATAGTTTTGGGACCTGCTGGAGAATGACCGAATCGAACTCGGCCCGAATCTGCCAGTTTTGACGAACACCAAACATGGGTGGATCGCTGGAGGAGTGATCGCAAACGACGCGCCAGTCGTCGCGCGCACATTCTGCCAGACTGTTGACGACGAGCCGTTAATTGAGCTGCTGAAGAGCTTCTACAGTGTGGAGGCCTGCGACCAGATCCATACACATCCTACGGCGGACGACGAACGATGCCTAGAGCATTTCCGACGCACACATCAACGAACAGCTAAAGGGCGATATGTAGTGCAACATCCCTTCAACGAACGAAAGTACGAGCTGGGTGAATCCCGTGAGATGGCGTTGAAGCGGTTCTTGCACCTGGAGCGAAAACTGGACAAGCAGTCGGAACTGAAGAATCAGTACTCTGAATTTATTCGGAAATATGAGCAGCTCGGCCACATGCGTGAAGTGCAGGAGGACCAAGGCACCGAGTTCGGTATTTTATTTACCGCACCACTGCGTACTGAGGCCAACAAGTACGACGACCAAACTGAAGGTCGTATGTGATGGGTCTGCGAAAACATCATCTGGCGTTTTTATAAACGACGTACTGCTGACTGGCCCAACCGTCCAGAACGACCTCACCGCTATTCTGCTTCGATTTTGGGGATTCCAGTACGTCTTCACGCTGGATATTCCCAAGATGTTTCGCCAGGTCGGCGTACGTTCTGATGATACGAGGTACCAACGAATTTTCTGGCGTGAACTGCTGACGGTTACGTATGGCTTGGGCCATCACCCTTTCAAGCTACCATGGCGCTCAAGCAGACCGCCACGGATTAAGAACAAGAATTCCCAGAAGCCGCGAACGTAGTCGAAAAAGGTACGTACATGGACGACATCCTGACGGGTGCCGACACTCTAGCTGCAGCATGCCAACTCCAACGAGAAATGACAGGATTGTTGGCAAAAGGTTGCTTCGATGCTCACAAATGGTTCGCAAATCACCCAGACATCCTTGAAGGTGTACCTGATGCTCTGCGGGGCAACTCTTTCGTGGTTACGGATGACAGCTCGAAGATGATTGTGAAGACTTTGGGCGTGACGTGGAATCCAACCGAGGACTGGTTTTCTGTCAATCTCCGAAGAGGATTTAGACGACGTGACACGAAGAAAGCTTTTAAGCCAGCTTGCGAAAATCTTCGATCCACTGGGCTATTTCGGTCCGGTGATTACTACTGCGAAACTCATTCTGCGAGAGGTATGCGAGCTGCAAATTGACTGGGACGATTCGGTTCCCGCTGATGTTGGCTCTAAGTGGCGGAGACTACGAAAAGAAATGACGCTTTTGAATGCAGTTCAGCTGCCGAGGTGGATCTCCTGGAATGATCCGCATCAGCTCGAATTACATGGATTCTCTGATGCCTCTGACCAAGCGTCTGGGGCATGCCTCTACGCGCGTGCTATTTTCGCAGACGGCACCATTCAAATGCAGCTGATTTGAAGCAAGTCTCGTATCCTACCGAAGAAAAAGGCGAAGGAAAAAGCTGTCACGACGCCACGCGCTGTGCTCTTGGCGGCTTTACTACTCGACAAAACGGTGCTTGAAGTTTCTTGACGCTACGGTGTTAGAATTTGAATCCGTCAATCTCTGGAGCGACTCTACAATTGTGCTGGCGTGGATTAAGAGGTCGCCGCACATGATGCTCACCTACGTGTCCAATCGGGTAGCTGAAATTAAACAAATTACATCGAATTACATATGGCGCTACATTCCAACACACGAAAATCCCGCGGGGAGAACAACCGAAAAGGCTTGTGGTGCCCAAGATGTGGTGGGACCCATACTGAATCGCCCCGTCATCCAGACGATCGAGGAAGCAGAGATACCCGATGAAGAACTTCCTGAAATGCGGGCTGGTGTAACACTGGCTCTTGTGACTCCCCAGCGGTTGAAGATTTTCGACGAGGTAAGCAGTTTCTTTAAAGTCGTGCGTTGTATGGCTTACCTGACGCGTTTTGCAAGGTACATCGCGTCCAAGCAAACGAAAGTGGTGAAGGGTTTGCTCACTGCAGAAGAAATCACGAAGGCGACCCTCTTGGTAGTACGGTTGGTCCAATACGAGTCGTTCCAGCCCGAAATCCTTGCTCTTCGTGACGGTGCGGATACGAAGCATCGACTGAATGGACTGAAAGCTTTTCTGGATCCGGAAGACGGTATTCTACGCGTGGGAGGCCGTATCAAGCGCGCCTTCATTCCCTACGATAGCCGTCACCAAATGCTACTCCCACCGAAGCATCCGATTACCGAAGCGCTAGTTCGTCATCTGCATCGGGAGAATTTGCATATCGAGCAGAAAGGTCTCCTCGCGCTTGTTCGCCAGCGATACTGGCCACTGAATGTAAAGGCTACAATACGCAAGGTAATTAGAAATTGTATGGCATGTTTTAAGGCCAACCCCCTGAAGACAACACAATTGATGGGCGACTTGCCGTCGTACCGAGTTCGACCAGCTCCAGTGTTTTCTAATACCTGAGTGGACTACGCCGGTCCGTTTTGGATCAAGTCGTCATCTACAGCACGAAAACCGACGATCACCAAGGCCTACGTAAGCCTGTTTGTATGTATGCAGACACGGGCAATCCATATTGAATTGGTTTCAGACCTGACGACTGATACGTTTCTCGCAGCGCTGAAACGTTTTACCAGCCGACGCGGGTACCCAAAATCGATGCGTTCCGACAATGCGCCTAATTTTGTCGGGGCCAAATCAGAGCTTCACGAGTTATGGCAGCTGTTCCAGACTCAGTGTGCTACTAAGAAGATAACGAGCTTCTGCACCGAAAAGGGGAAAGAGTGGTCTTTTATCCCAGCACGCAGCCCCCACTTCGGAGGCATTTGGGAGGCTGGCGTGAAGCACCACCTTACTCGAATTGTAGGCGATCGCAAATTATCTTACGAAGAGTTATACACAACGTTGACGCAAAGTGAGGCGATTCTCAATTCACGGCCTCTAGAACCGTGTTCTGACGATCCGAGAGACTACACCGCCATAATATCAGCGCACTTCTTGATTGGGCGTGAAATGCAAGCCGTTGCTGAACCGTCCTACCTGGACCTGAAACAGAATACCCTCTCGAGATGGCAACTGGTGCAAGGAATGGTGCAACACTTTTGGAAGAGATGGACAGCGGAATGCCTGCCGGAGCTCCAGAATCGGCAGAAATACTCATGGACAAGAACCTCCCACCTTTGCAGTTGGCACTAGGAAGGATCATCGCGACGCACCCTGGCGACGATGGCGTGACTCGCGTTGTTACGGTGAAGCTTCGGAATGGAGGAGAATTCAAAAGGGCAGTTACTGAAATCTGCATGCTGCCATTGGATGATGATAAAGTTTGAAATAGGCATTTCAACCCGGGGATGATGTTCGACTACTTGAGTACCCCCACGTAATAGACACCCCTAGCACCCTCTGTGCCGAAAAACTAACTCTACACTTGCTTTGTATCTCTCCCACCAAACATGAAAATACAAGTTCTATTCGATCAGTTGAGTGAAACGGTCGCGTTTGATTTTATTCCAAAAACCGAAACTTAAAATATAGACCGATAGTACAGTCCAGTACTTTCCGAAGGAACAGACAGTTAGGTATTCAAGAACCAAACGCACCGCTGTGCCTAAATTGAACGAATCCTGACTTTCTTCAATTTTATCTCTTTTTTCTGATTCATATGTAGCACATGCGTGTAAAGCTTCCGGGCACGGGTTTTAGTAGCGGCATTTTGCTTATTATTTGTTTGGTTTCGATTCTCTAGCGGCATCTCAGATTAAAGATCTGTTTCGACGGCACTTGAATTATGCAAAGACCAAATTGGCCATATTGGAATTCACCTGGCTACTTCTGACACCACATCCTTTTTTCGGTTTAAAAGTTAAACGGAAAGTTAAAAAAAAAATCTGGGCAGCAGAAAATAGCATTATAAACGTTGTAAAGGGATGCTATTATATAAAATGATAATAACAATTATATTTGTTATGTCTGCATATCTGCAGATTGTGGTCCTGCTGCAATTGTAGACGGACTTGCATTATCATTGCCCCGAAGGAAAAAATAATTTAAGTAATTATACAATAATGTCAGATACACCGGTTATAATTTTTAAGCGCAGATAAGTCGGCTTGCTGTGTGGTGTATCTGAACTATTTGCATAACATTTAAAAAGATCAGATAGGTCGCATATAAAATTTGGCGCACATAACTGAATAATTTTGATAATATTATTTAGCAATTGCTACTACATTAAGGGTGTTATTGATGACAGGATACAATGAAAAACTCGATTTGTTGACATTTGCGACATACGTCCTTTTGAACAGTTATGCTTGAATTATCCTTCCGGATGCAGCACTGAACTCGGATTTGGAAACAAAATCGGACAACGATTTCACCAGCAGTGGAGTCCAATAATAAAAACGAGGGATTAAATCAAGAATTTCACTATATTTCAGCTAAAAGGCTTTGTGCACAAATTACGTAACGCATGAATGGGGGGGAGGAGGGTTGAGCAACCGTTACTTATTGTGACATATGGGGGAGGGGGGGTTTAAAAATGTTACGTAACAAAAAAAAATTAAAAGTGAATAACCAATTTGCATCAATTAATTTTCCTGTGTACCAAGCAAAGTAACAAGTTGCAAGTAGAAAACCCAAGCAACAATTTTGGTTTTATAAGGATTCTGAAGAGCATGAATTAGACTTCGAGAATGCTATAAAACCATGATAAAACCAGCAATGTTCCATGGGAAGCCTGTTGAGATGGCGGATTCATCCGTGCCTTGACCTACCCCGCAGTGGGATGTTAGGCAACAGTAACATCTTTGGTTCAAGTACTACTTTACCCATGCCCGTTCGCTCAATTTTAAATACTTCTATGCTATTTTCAACCTACCATACACTGACGGGACTTTCAACACTTTCTCTTCATATCTTTCATTCTAGCAAACATTACTGTCCACTCTTGGTGACTCATGGTGATGAGCGAACATCTCCTTCTACATCAAGTAGAAAAGGGTTAATTTATACTAGTTGAGAACTGTGTTCCAAAATTCTGGGAAACCCCACTTTCAATACGTCAAATTAAAAGTTTCAATCTATTGAAATGAAAAAATTTCGAAACTGAGCCAAAACTTTGTTTTTGTATTATGATTGACGTTTGCCATAACTGGTACACTGCACCAATTATCGCCATAGTTTTAAATTTTGGTTCCTTTCATGGCCAATCGAATGTGTTTCTTATGGGAGTGGCCATAATAGAAACACATTTATGGCCATTTGGTGCATCTGACATTTTAAGAAAAATGGATTAAGTCTATCTCTTGATTGTCTATTTCTTGATTTCCGACCAAATTCTAAAGCTTCGATAAATGGAGACGCACACTGAAAATTAATTTTCGTAAATTAGCTTTCACTCGTTTCGTAAACATGGATTATGCACAAATGTCTCGTAAATTATATGAAACATTCATACTGCTTGTCTACTAACAAAACGCTACATTACACCTTTTTTGTACAATGCACAAAAATTATTTGGTGAAGAGCAGAATAACAGCTCGTGGTTGCCTTTCATATATATTTTGAGCCGTTAAAGTAGAAGTGTAAGTCGTTCATGCGACCACTTAAGAGCCGATTATTTTTTATTGGTAACAAATTACTCGTAGCTATTTGTATTGTTTTCGTAGAATGAACGAATGTTCTTTTTGTGTCAACAAATGCTTTGTGCTTTTGATAGTTGCGCGTGTGGCTTTTGATACGAAGGAACCTTCGTAGCAAGTACAAATCAGTTTCGTTGCAGAAAACAACGAATAGATTTCGTTGATCGAGTCGATCGTAATATAAACGAAAATTAATTTTCAGTGTGCTATTTAAATGTGATCTACTAAACGAAAGGTATCTTATGACGATTTGCATCACCATTTGGCGCAATTTTCTATAAATCGTACACCTATACGCTGAGAAATATATTGTTCTGTATAGATTCAACAAATTTTATTGTTGACTCACGGCTTACCCATAATATTTATTTATTCAAAGAACACCGATTGAGTTTTTGAACCAGCAACAATTTTATTTTGTTCCTGAAAGCGCTGCAATGGAGGTTTCTATTGAAAACAAAAAGCATTTACTGTTGAATAAAAAAATAAGCTTTTTGGAAACAATGCACCTCTGCATTGATTCGACCAAACCGGTTGAATTGAAAAAAAAAAGTTTTTTTTATGTTAGAACCATTGAAATATTAAGAAATGTTGTTGAATTTTTTGTTGATTGTTGGTTCTACCAAATTATTTTGCTGAATAAATAATGATTTCTGTTAAAAATATTACTTGACTAACAATATTGGATTCGATACATTTTATTGTTTCAAATATATGATTGCATTGAACTAAAACAATGTGTGGTTTGATTTAATACACAAGAAATGTTGATTCTAATCATTGCGTTCAATCACCCAATATTCCTCTGCATGTAGCCTACATCAAATGAACTTGTTGCTGCGCCTGTTGTTCTATGTTTCTGCCGTCATGAATTAGTCGTACATAGCTCACCTTTATTCGCGTTTAAAACTCTGAAGAGTACCTATATAAAAAAATATAATTAATAAAAATTAGGTTATATTAATTGCAACAGGTCAATTATGCATTGCATAAAATACTGTTGATTTAAGTAATAAGAATAACACTTTTTTTGTGATACTTTAAATAATTTAAAGACATTTGAAAAAACTTGTTGAACTAATGTTTGTAACAGTTTTAAGAACATCCATTAACCTGAATAAATGCAGTACAATGGGTGCAATATTTTTCGTAATCTTTATATTAGCTTTAAGACACTCAAATGAAATTAATTGAATGATGTTTGCAATCTTTACTAATTTCAAGTACATCAGAATTAAACATAAAAACAACAACAATAACAGTTTTTGTGATGATTTTATCACAATTGAGAAATAAGGGTGGGGGGATCCGTAAGCGTTACGTAATTAAAATGGGGAGGAGGGTCTCGCGTTACTTATTGTTACATAGGGGGGAGAGGGGGTCCAAAATCCCGGTTTTTTGCGTTACGTAATTTGTGCACAAAGCCAAAGTTGATACAACATTCGTCAGCGTTCCTAGACCGAGATGGAGATGAAACCTACATGAAGGATAGAATGGTGGACAATTCTTTTCGAGAAGGTGCTGGATTACACGTACGCAAAAGTTATCCACCCAACAAACATCAATATCGAATAATGGCTTGTTCAAACAAATTTGGAGAAGTTGTTCAGCTTTCTAGATTGCTGAATAACTTCTCCAATTTTTTTTGAACAAGCGATCATTCGACACTGATGTTTGTTGGGCAATCGGAATCGATGTACCATCCTGTATTGTTTTCCGAAGCAGCGTGGAATGTACGGAATAATAGAGAAAGGCTGACGGTGCTGATGTTCGAGAATTATAGCGTACCAGCTTTCTGCCTTGCCTTCTGCTGGGAGCAGGTCAGTTGGTTTCCACCAGCGTTGGAATGTGCGACGCTGACGTTCGCCTATCCCTGTATGGATCGGTTTTTGTTACCGGTGGATATATTCTTGTTTTTTTAACCATGTATCAAATTTCTTCTACCTCTTCTTAATCATGAATTGTAGTTCCCACTAAATTCGAGACGACCACGAGTAATGGGTTCTGTCCCTCTAACTTTAGTTAAAATATTTTGATATATAAGGGGCACATCGAAAAAAATTACAAGTTTCTGATGTAGAATGAAAATGAAAATTGTATACTTCTTCTTCTTATTTTAGCATGTCAAGCTTATTGTTTTCACAATTCGCTTATTGCTTGCTCTCAACTTAGTGTTCTAAATGCACTTCCACAGTTATTTATTGAGAGTTTTCGATGCCAGGACCATTTTTACATTAGTATGATTGTGTGACAAGTACAATCATACCTTATGCCCAGCTAGTCAAGAAATTTTTCCTTAACGAAAAAATTTCTAGACCAGACCGGGAATCGAGCCCAGTCACCTCTAGTATGGTATTGCTTTGTAACTGTGCCTTTCCCGAGAGGATCCTTGTATAAAATTCCTTTTTATAAAATTCGCTCACCCCTGTCCTCCTTTGAAATCATGGCAATGCCTAGACCGTTATGTGTATTACGGTAGTACAGTAATTGCATTTGGTGCATTTGGTTCAGCTAAGTTGAAAACGCAAAAATAAAGGTCATTCTATTTGGTCTCGAAGCTGACCAGATGCTTTCTTCAACAAAATGACAGCCACAAAATAGTACGTGAAAAAAAAGGGTCAACAGTTGCATTGATACTTTTCACTTATCTTACTGTACCTTAGCTATGTTATCATATTTTCGATACTTCAACCAACATTGAGAAGTAAAAATAAATAAAAGGAACAGAATAGTAACTTATCGAACATTTTCTTCTTCTTATTTCTTTTCAGTACAAGTACTACAAATAGTTTATTCTCTTCGAATTCTAACACGAGTTCCTCTTCAAGTAGTAGTAACAATACTGCGAATGCTCCGGGTCCACCGTCCTCGAAGGATAACATTAAGGTAAATTTTAATTATTACACTCAAATATACAGCAGTTGTTGTACGTATGGTATTTTTTAATATAACTTAATAATAGCTCAAATTTGAAGCTTATTTTAATAATTATGTTTCTATTTGATGACTTGTATATTTAAGTTTGGTATACATACTTACCATGTCCCGAGTAGACCAAACCAATAGCAAGTGTTGTCGTTAAAAATGTACATCAGAAAATCTGATTTTGTTATTTGTTTGATTGAAATATGAATTAACATAACAAGAATAATGACAAGATTTAGTTATTATAATAAAAAACTGAAAATAGAATGATTTTCTAATCCCTGATCGAAATAATTAAAAAAAAATACATGGAACACCCAGACAACCACAAGTCGTGTTTAAATAGTATCGTGTATTCCTATATTTTTAGTCAACGTCGCAATTAGTTGTGCCCTTTATCGTATTATGTTTAAGTTAAATCGTAAAGAATGCAAATTTTCGACTTCTATACGATGTGTCATTTATTCATCGTAGTACGTCACAAACTTAATCGGATATACATCGCTAACCTTTTTCAATCGAATTTGTTATTACATATTCAATCGCATAAGATATCAAATCAACTCGTTTAAGAAAACAATGAAGTTTGCACGTATATGGCCTCCACTTTTGCACGTATATGGCCTCCACTTTTGCACGTATATGGCCTCCACTTTTGCACGTATAAGCCATATTTATGCATTCTATACGATTTGTTTACTTACATATATGTTTGTATATTATAAAAACAACTTTCAATGTGCGTGCAGTTCGGTTGTCTGGGCAGGCCGATAGAATTGCACAAGGTGTCATTATTCTTATTAGACAGCATTATAAAAAAAATCCTAGAGAGCGTAATTGGATTGTTCTATTACACCAGTTAACAAAATAAATCAAAAGTGATGAACTTTATAATTCGACTAATGTTTTAAAATTGCCATCAAAAAAAAAATTAAAGTAGAATAGTTTTCGAGATACGGATTAAAGTTGATTTTTTAATAAATGAACAAAAACACATTTACTTAAAATGGAATATGTCCAACGCGTGTGATACTTTTCAAATGTTTTGTCATCAAAGGAAGCAGAATAAAATTTAACACTGATCTTCTGAACATTGCAATATTCTAGGAGTAATAGTTTCGACGCTATTTATAAGTAGATATAATTTTTAGCGATTTTTTTTGAGATTTTTAAAAACAAATTGTACTGAATATATTATTAATACCAAAATAATGTCAAGTATATTGCATGAGTAAAGCCAAAGAAAAAAAGGGCTCAATGGTGAAAATCGGTTGAAAAATTAGGAAGTACTGCTGGTTTTCGTTAAAAGTGCAGAAATGCGGGAAAAACAGAAATTCAAGAGAAATACGTCCATGTATCTCTTTTTTACAAATCTCCAAAAAATAAATCGCAAAAAAAATTATATCTACATATAAATACCGTCGAAACTATTACTATTACTGCAATGTTCAGAAGATCAGTTTTAAATTCAATTTTGTTTCATTTGATGACAAAATATTTGAAATTGGATCACACGCGTTGGAGATATTTCATTTTAAGTAAATGTGATTTTGTTCATTTATAAAAAAAATCATCTGTTATCCATATATCGAAAAGTGTTCTTATTTAATTTTTTATTACGGCTTTATTATATTCTGCAAAAAAAAATCACATTAACATGATGATCAGCTTACCGAGTTCATAAATGCTGTAAACTAGTGTAATTAGTGAAAAACCATTCTACCATTAAAGTTAATTGAAATACTTAAAAATTATTCTTTTTCTGATTCCCTGATCTGGTCACGAAAGGTGGGTCTAAGACAAATTATAATGTTTTGGCTGCACATGCAAGGCAGACTTTGAGGCGACTAAACGTCTCAAACATTAGTGTTAGACAAATAAAATGAATGTAATGAACGAACAAGTAAACGTAAACTTTTCTACAATAGAACTATAGCATTTGATTAACAGAGCAGACAAGAACTGACTAAGGCGGACAAAGTGATAGGTGATTTAAACATGGTAAAACGAGGTATGCATCGATGACTTTCAGAGCACATAAGTACTAGACATCTACTAACTAAATTATAAACGACTGAAGTTACGAAATGCCCTTTTGAATTTATAAATGTAACACTGATCGATTAATTACATAAAATAAAGAGACGCAACGACCTCCCAAACAGTTTTAGGAAACTTCTACACTTTTGATTGTTATTTTTTGTATTCTCCCCAGCGCGGGCAGTCAAGGAGATTTCCCCCCTTGCCTATCCTGCATGGGGAAGTATGACAAAGGGTTATGTGCCTGATCGGATACTACCGTTCAAATGCCCTCCGCTCGTTTTCAATCTTGTATCTTTCAATTTCAAAGCCTGTCGTTGCCCTATACGGAACTATCAATACACTTTCTCTTCATGTCTATTCGTTCTAGCAATAAAATTACTGTCCGCTCCTAGCGCTTCGCATGGAGATGAGAAATTATCTGCTTCTGCAAACTTCTATACTAAACCATAAAAAATTAAAATGTTGGGATTACTGAGACTTATAACATCAGACATTATTAAAACTGATAGAATTCAAATATCTAGACGACATAATGACAGCGTATAAATGACTTACTAAATTTCAGAAGACTGAAGAAAACACTGACAAACTAAATAACAAAATGACGAAACGACAAAACAGTGGATATGAACATGACTGAGACAAAGGGGAAGCAACTTGAAAATATAACACTTTTTGGGCAGTGTCAACAGTTTCTCTATAAACGACATGATCCTTGATCCTTGGTGAATGCTTTTGAAACAAGGCGATGACACAACATGGAAGCAAAAAATGCCGATGTACCTTAAGCTGACTCGACTTTGTATGGAAGAGAACTACTTCACTTTCAGAGGATCATTCCATAAACAATTAAAAGGAGCCCCTATGGGAAATCCTCTATCCCCATTCCTCTGTGAACTGTTTATGGCGAATTTGGAAACAATCCCAAAAGCGAAAGGATTACTCTCAACTCGTTGGTAGAGATACGTCGACGACATCTTCGCCGTAGTGAAAAAAGACGACCTCTCCCTAAATCTCCGAGAAATCAACAATCTCCACAAAGACATTAAGTTCACTCAGGAAAAGGATGGTAAACTTGCATTCCTCGACCTTCTAGTAGTGAGAGAATTATTGTCACCGTCTCCTTTAGAGTTTGAAATCTTAAGAAAACCCACAAACACCCAAAGAGTCATCCCATACACTTCAAACCACTCTTTTTAGCACAAAATGGCCAGTTTCCACCACATGATCAACCGGATGTTGACCCTTCCTCTCAATAAAATTGGAAAAGCCATAGAATTACCATATATCTTCGAAACTGACAGACTCAATGGGTACGAAAAGAGGACAATTCAACAACCCTCTCAGACTCACCTGAACCCCTGAAACGTGTATCCGTCCCTTCGATAAAGACATTACACAAAAGCGAAAACCACGACTTAGGGAATTTGGTTTAGACTTAGTTTTTTCTAGTATGCACAATGGGCTTCAAATGGTGAGTTGACAATTTCTAAGGAGGGTGCGACCGACCTCTGGTCCTCACAAGTTCCTACCTCACGCCTCCACGAGTCATATGATCACAAAAGACTGCCAGCTGAAACATGGAGACGCTGGTTGGCGTAGTCTGGGCAATGTTGTCAATCCGACAATAGCGAAGTAAGGGGGTGCGACCGGTAAATCATATCATAATTTTCCATTCTCATATCTTTCAGGTCTTCCAGGTCGTCAGGTATTATAAAATAATTTAAAATTCTTTTTTTTCATGGCGGTCATACATTGCCTAAATTTTATGGTTTATAATGGATGCGCAAGTTTGTCTACAATTGCAACAAAACAGCAGTCGGCACACATGTAATTTTCAGTTCATATTACAATATACCCTCACTATATATTTTATCTTATAGGACATTGTTTATTCATAGCCATTATCATTCATCTCTATCATCTTTATCATCATTATTGTCATTCTTATCATTACTTGTGTTTTCGTGATTTATATTCTAACATAAATATTTGTTTTTTACAATTTCACCTTAAAGGTTATATATACTTTTAATTATTTTGTCCTTTATGTCGAATCATTATGATTGAGAAGTATTTAGTACCTTGATTAAAAGAAGCTGCAACGGAATCTATGGTAGGATTTTGTAATTATTACCTCATGTGTTTTTCATTTCCTGTTTGCGAATAGACCTTCTTCCAAATCTGAGCTGGTTTGATTCGTGCAGCGCTGTTTGCCATTCGGCTAGTGTCTGATGTTACAGTTCAATTTTTGGCATCACTGTACCATAACTCACAATATCGTTATATTTGATGATATTGTTTTATCGATTTTACTTCATAGATGATTTAACCATTGCTTATTGTTTTTTATGTCCATTTGTCTTTAACTCTCTGTCAATTAAATCTTCCCTGCTTTCCCAACACAGGTGCAATAACTATTAGGCCAGCAAAAATAAAAGCGGATTCATGTTATAAAATCAACATCAAGCTGCAAATAGTGACCATGGCAACAGTAAATTAAAATGTATAAATGTTAGCTCTGTAAAATTTAACAAACTTTTTCAGGATACCACCAATCAAGATTTTGGTAAAATGCTGCTATCAGTGAAAACGAACGAAAACGCGCTCAAGCGCGAACCACGCAATTCTACACTAAAACACTTGACTATATTTCTTGCATTTCAGAATCAACCGAATAGAGATCATATATAATAGATATGAATGATTGGATTATTTTTCATTTACATAAATATATACACTATTCTTTAAATAATTCATGGGAACGGGAGGGACCATCAGGGCACCCGATTGAAGCACTCTGGATGGGGAGAGTGGAAATGCCAACTCCCCATTGCTAACAGTTTGTGAATAAAGGGCGGGCTCTTCTCCCCGCCCATTGGGGCATCCTTATGTTAGATAGCTTGCTCTTGTGACCAATTGTTCAGTCTTGTTGTTGGAAGGAGATTCTTTATATCCCTGTGGATACGTATAAGTGATGTTGCCTATCGATCCATCCAACCCCTTTTTGGCCCTTCATACAATGGCATGACTAGGATAATCAGTGGTTATTAAAGCTTGATCAAGTCTAACAGAGAGGAGAGCCTATTACTGTCGGACGTAGTTTCCGTGCTACAATGGGTGGTAGTACATATCATACATCATACATCATGAATCATACAGTTTTTTTCTAGTATGCACAATTAATTAGCATCGATGTTAGGCTCCACCAAAAAATTAAGTAGACACATTAGGCCGAGCAGGGGTATACAGAATCAAGTGTAAACACTGCAGCAAAATATATGTAGGTCAAACAAAGAGAACCTTGGCAACAAGGTTCAAGGAGCATTTAGCGGAGGTGACTAAGGCTGTCAAACAGAACGAGAAAGGAATTTCACATAACTTCAAATCAACAGTCGCAGAGCACATCTTCACGGAAAATCACGACATAACGACGAATGACATCACAATATTACGGACTACATCTACACCCTGGAAATTAGACGTCGCAGAAAGCTTAGAAATAAACAAACGACTGAACACAAATCTACTAAACAAAGACCAAGGCAACGGTTACACATGGCTCTTCAACTTACTACCCAAACGAAATCAAACCGGACGAAGCGGAGCACCCGCTGCTACACAATAATTAGGTTAGGTATAGATAAAAAAAAAAAAAGCGAGGTAGATATTAAGGACATTTGTTTTTGACTCAGGATAGGTATAAACAAAATGATAATAAGATAGATATAAACAAAATAATGATAGGTTATCGTTTTGTATTTAGAAAATAGTATATATATATACGGCAGGTGGCGTATATAATAACGTTTTCTTTAAGTCGAGTTATTAGTACGAGACACTGAAGAAGTCTGCACATTGTAGACGAAATACGCGTATCTGTCAAGGTAGTTGGAATTAAATGGAAAATACTAATTTTCTTCTAATTTCTAGTTACAGGTATTCCACTAAACAGCTCAAACCCTCTAGGAACTATTTTGATATTTTGTAGCCATCCCCTGATTTCAAAGATTAATTGTGTATTCAGTTCATCAATTTTACTCCACTGATCATTTTTAACTAAATGTGTTAACTTTTTTTTTACTTAAAATCAGCGACCTAGTGAGTTGAATAAGTATGCAGTTTGCGAGCAAGCAGACAATTACAATTGATTTAATGCCTCAAATAATCCAGCATCTAATATTTTCGGAAATATGCAAATAGTTCAGGTTCAGTTATGGAAATATCAGCCAAACATACTCTTTATTTGAAAAATTAAAATCATAGCTCAAAAAAGGATGGTGGGCAAGATATACGTTAGAAACTAGTACCTCTATATTAACACACATATGTACAGCAATTCCCCCTCTCAAAGTCATTGTTGTCACCTTGTCGTAGGTGAGAGGGCTTATCTCACGCAAAAGACCATCATGGGAGACCAAGAACATGATCAGTAGTGATAGTATCACACTCTACTTTTTTTTAATTGTGTAGTACGTTTATTTAAGGGCATTAAAAGAGGTGTGATACTGGCTGGCTTAGCCGTAACTCACTGTTAGACAAAGCTAAGAACAATCTACAAATACCTTATATCAAATAATTTAGGGAAATGAAAAAAAGGGCACTTTTCATTTGCTGGAATTATTAAATTATATACTATAAATTAAATGTGCGAGCTAAACGACAGCCGTAATCAAAGCACTAACTCTAACAACATATTATTTAGCTACGGATTAGACATTCGAAATGACGAAAGGTAATCGAAAAGTGTTACTTACAGACGCTGACAAAGAATTAAAGGCTAAACTTTTATGAAAAGAGTAGGGCGCAGAGGGTCCGCTTAGGAAGGCGAGTAGCCTTGAAGCCAGATAATAGTTCTTCTCCATATCGGTTAGTTTTGATTTAATAGTCTGTTGAATTAAAGTCATAAAAATAATAACCTTGACTCAAAACTAAAACACTCGCGGCAATAAAATATACGTCACTTTTGGACCATTTCTGTTTATAAAGTTTCATGTATTATTGCAGAAAGATCAAAAATATTAGACCTGTTTTTTTTTTAATTTATTCAAAGGGTGGTTATCTACGCATCAACGCAGAGTTAATTTGTCAAAAAATTTGCTTTCTTTCAATTTTTTTAAAAGAAATTCATAACTTTTGAACCTCTCAGTCCATTTTATCAGTAATGTACGCAATTGAAAGGTAATTGAATATACACTCAGTAGCAAAAAAAAAGCCGAGCAATATTTTGCTTCCAAAAAATGCAATGTTCAACCTACTGTAACGTTGTCAATTATCAATATTTTTAGCTGAAACTTTCACCACACTATAACAGTATACCCAGGGCTGGTAGCAAGTCACTTTTTAGTGACTTGGTCACTTTTTAGTGACTTGGTCACTTTTTTCGAGGCGGTCACTTTAAAGTCCCTTTTTTTAAGGCCTTTTAACTAAAGTCACTATTTTTAGTAATTAGTCACTTTTTTAAACTTTTTCTGGGAAAAAATTGGGCGATAATGAATCATTCTACTTTTAATGTGTAAAAAATGAAAGATATAGTTTATTATATTATTTTATTTTTCAAGCAGTTTAATCTCAATATGCAGCGCTAGCAAAAAAAGAGAAAGCTTTTTTTTAATATTAGACTTTGCAGTCGTTTGTGCTGTCTTGTTCTCCCCCACGGGAAAATTGTAAACAGCGCGCAGTAACGTCAAACATGACCTACTGCACGCCGCGTTTTCATTATTTTTGTGGGAGAGAACAAGACAGCACGAACAGACAGTGGTACTCCACACCTGATTGTTTTTTCCTTCCTCGCTTGGTAGGTACTAAGTTCTTCAAAAGTGTCTCATAATACGTCTTATTAATAACGTACGGTAGAAGATTCTTTAAATCCTCTAGTTTTGCTTGTGAAAGAGGTAACGGTTTTGTAGTTATGGGTGAGAGAACTGGAAGTGGTGTTTGTCGTAGATCATTTCTGAAGCAATAACGAATTCCAGGAAAAACTCATCATTTGGATTATACTTGTAAAACACTCTTCCCAACGCTGTTGGACGATACTCAAAAATCATAATTTGCTTAAACCGTAGTGCTTCTCCTGCCACATTCGATTTCGGACGTTTGTAGCGCATGTCTAGTTCCTTAAAGGCCAGGAAATCGGATTGGTCGAGCTCTTTCACCACAAAAGGAACTCGCCTGCGCACCTGCGATATAAATACGGCCCAATCACGGGGAGTCTCTATATCCATACTGTTTTTCTTCTTGGCTCTTTCAATTGCAGCATGAACTGAATCGACCTCCATGTGCGAGTGACTAGAAACCATGAATTTATGAGTTATGGTTATATGACTACCTTCTGCAGTCAGTAATTCTTGCAAATAGGCAAACATCATTACCATAACAAAATTCAAGTTCTGGCCACTGCACCTGTCAGAAAATAGATTTACTTGGCGAATTGAATTCCCTCTTTTTGATTCAGAATCACTCACTAAACATCGCAAGTAACTCAGAAGGCACGAGGCGATCTCTTGTGCACCACGACGAGCTTTTGACTCGTCCCACAAAAAACAGTAAGCCTTATTTTGTCCCTTGTTGGTTTCGAACACTGTTAAATTTAACGTATACAACTGCCTGCTGTAATACGCTTGCCCACACGTCAAGTGAGGAGTCGGTAGACACTTTTGTAAATCAAAAGAAACGGTAACAACTCCGTCGTCATGTTTTGCTGCCATTACGTCTGCTTTTTTCGTTTCGTAGACATGTTTAGCCTTCAACTGATGTTCCTCTTGTGCATGTTTCAGTAACTGTAATTCCGATTTATCGGTGACATGCTTGATTTTTACACAAAATCGATCACATTCTCCGCAAGTATCAGCCATTGGTTTACGGAAGCCGAGATTAAATGAACGAAAAATTGCCCTATAAGTATTGTAGTGTACAGGTTTGATGGAGTCAACCTTACATTTTGTACAATACAAATCGAACATTCTCGAAATATTTAGATCGGCGCTCAAATATAATTTGGAGGATTTTCCACGACCGTAATGAGATGTGTAAGCAGGAAATGATTGGATGTGCCTTTCTATGTACTGTCTTTCTTCCACGCTAATCGTATGTCGTCTGCTATTAGTCATACGTCCATCTTCGGCCACAATTCCGAGACCATTGATTTTCTTACGGATCAAACAGCGCATCTTTTTCTCCTTGACGTCGAACGTAGACAAAAACATGGTTTTACATACTCTTACCATGCCACCTGCTCCTGGCAGGTTGTATTTGAAACTAAACACTCTTTTTGAATTAACAACCTAAAACATATCGAAATGAACAATTGCTTAAAAATAAATAATAATAAAATAACACTTATACCTTGCTTTCAGCCACAAAGGAAATAGACAAATGATTAGCGAGGAATTGATTTTGCGCCGAAGACGGAAGGTTTAAAAAGTTTCTCAATAACTTCATTCGCACTTCTTCTTTATATTTGAAACTGCAATTTAGTTTCGAACAACTGCAAGGAGCTCCACATTTTCGAGCTGCCACTTTTACTCCGTTTGGTCGTGTATACGCCAAGCCTCTTTCCTTATAGAGCTTATTCCTTATTCCAGGGGTAGTATTCTTCTTATTTAGCTTATTGTTTTGAAGTTCTTCTAACGCCAGGTCATCATCAATGTCATCATCTGTGGAAAAGAATGTTTTCATAATAAGGTGATGTAACATAAATCATATTTTCACTTTCAAAGGTATACAATCGATTATCCACATCACTTACTTGTTAAATGGAAAATCTTCTTCGGATTATTTCCTAGAGCTTCATCCACTTTCCGTTTCCGGCTAACCGAAGATTCACCTAAAGATATTAGTTGGCATCAATTCTGTGATAAAGAATATGTCAATTGCTTACCGTTTGATTCAATCAGTTTATCATCAGCCTCGTCTTCATTAATTCCAGTTATGGATTCGATGCGATATGGCTCAAAATATTCATAAATGGAAAAATCATTCACCATAGTGGGATCTCCAGCCTCGATATCGTCATCACAATCTGTTTCTGAACCATCAGCGGACTCAATGTCACTATTCTGGTTTTTGAATTGTTCTTTATCCTCTACATCACTGCGAGTTGAATATATGCCAGGACCACTTCCATGAGCTTCGCTGACAAGGTCATCTTCCACTGCATCAAACATGGTTGGAGCTGCCGGGGTGTTTGTTCCTTTGTTGATATCAATTCCACATTTATAAGCTTCGCCAAGACGGTCACCATCGGTAATAACTGATATTGCTCCGGGTTCTTCATCAATGGCGCGATGTCCGATGCACGATTGGATATTTTCCTTTGAAATTTCAGGGCCCATTTAGTTTTCCGTTGCCACAAGATTAGGTAATGATTTTTTCAAATTTATAGGGCAATCGGGAAGTGGCCTGATTACACATTTAGTTGATTTTATAACAACAAGATCCAACGGCACAGAGGAGCCATCTAAATTTTCCTCTCTCAGCGACAAATTCAATGGTGATTCGTCTACGGTCATACTTCGAGACAGATCTAAAGGCAGCGAACATCGGGGATCCAGAATTTTTTTGATTGGCGTAGAGGAACGAATATTTGAAAAAGACACGTTGTTAAAGCTCTGAGAAGAGAAACTTCGAAGGGATACTTCTTCGTATCTCGCAACTGACATGTTGTTAGCGTCAGGTGTCTCCGATGGCTCCCCGCATTCTTCCGTATTTAATACATCAGCCGCAGCTTGAACATAAAGTTAACGATGACAACAACTAAGTATATGAATAAAATAATAAATATGATTATTATTTACCTAGAAATAACTCAATTGCTCGGTTGAACTCCATTATCACATACGTTTCACTGTAATTTTTCTGTTTCAATTCGACGGAACGATATGACGAAACCTGCTGTCAATGAAATGAGCACCAAACAAGAAAAAAAAACATACTTTTAAAAAGGCCTTATAAAAAGCATTCAGGTTATGTCAATTATAAGGCCTTTTAAAATAAAGGCCTCATCATAATAAATGCATGTGCTTGTGATAGGCCCTTTTTATAATTTGAAATATTTTTCCAACAAAGTTAGGTATATATTCAAATTTAACTATGATGCAAAAGATGCTCATGAGCTATTGAATAAAACTAATAAACGATTTGTTTACATTTCGGTGTTAGGCCCTTTTCAATTGTTGGTCTTGAAATAAGAAGTGAATTTCAAACCCGAAATCTGAAAATATTGTCTTTGCCATTTCCGGTCACGTATATTTTTCTTAAAAGGTGATGATTTTCTATGTTATTTTCGTGAACCAACTACTTACTAGTTTATGTTTTAGACAAAAATGGGAAAGTGTGCATTTCGCGTTGAATGGCTGAAGAAAACCGATTCGAACGGCTGCCAGATTTCAGATTGGGCACGAAATCATGAACTAAAATTTGGCAAGCAGATGCATTTTTATACAAAGAATGTTGTTACCGTTTTTGAGCTTTGTAGGTTTTACGAAACCCTCCGAACGAAGTGATTCAAAAGTGCGGGAAGTTGGACCCACCTCCGTACATCTTCCGTTTATGTTTAAAACAAATTGAAAATTGATAGACAAAAACTATAGTCCATATATATTTATGGTTTGGTGCATTCAACTATCGAAGCCAAACGATCATGCCATTTTGAGGAAGATACAATTTGGGATATTATTAAGATTATTGAGTATTTATGAGATCCTTCGCCTCAATCGAACGATTTGATTTGAATATAATTATTTTATCACACCGAAAGGATCTGACTGAGCCATTGGGTAAATTTGTTGGAAGTTATATGAGACTATTGAGTGACTATTGAGCATTTCTCTGCCAAATGAGCAAATGACTGAACTCGACCCTCTCCGATTTGGATGAAACTTTGCACATGTGTTCGGAATTGGTGACGATGGATTTTCCGCCGGTTAAGGGAATTTTTTGACTCAAGACAAATTTTTCCAAAGGGCGTATGTGTTTTGTCATGCGTATTTTTCAAAAAATCATAACTTGAAAACCGTTGGTTGTAATAAAATTGCGTCTCAGCAAAAGTTGTAGTTAATTAATTTGACTTTATGAAAAAAATATGTACACTGTAAAAAAAAAATTTTGCTTCAAAAAAAATCAAAAATTAAACTTAAAAATCAATTAGCAAATCTGTAAATTAGAAGAAAAATTAGTAATCTCCATTTAATTCCAACTACCTTTGCTTATCTTCGACAGATACGCGTATTTCGTCTACAATGTGCAGACTTCTTCAGTGTCTCGTAGTAATAACTCGACTGAGTACGAGAGTCGTACTAGTTATTAGTACGAGACACTGAAGAAATCTGCATATTGTAGACGAAATACGCGTATCTGTCGAAGATAAGCAAAGGTAGTTGGAATTAAATGGAGATTACTAATTTTTCTTCTAATTTATAGTTACAAGTATTCCACTAAACAGCTCAAACCCTCTAGGATAGCAAATCTGTCCAACGTACGATTTTTATAATTTATTTTTAAAAAGGCTTTGAGTCATAAGAAGAAGAAAAGAAGTTGTTTTACGATGGAGCAACTTAAGATAAAAAAGTTCTTAGAAGTAAGAAAAATTATTTATTTTTTAATTTGTTGTTTTTGCATAAATAACCATATTTTAATAAAATAATACGATTTTTCTAGTGATTTTAAACAAAAATGCTCTTGGTGAGCAACATTCTAAATGTATCCGTTTTCGAGATAATTTGAAATTAATGTCTAAAAAATGGCTTTTTCCATGAAAATATCCCTTTCTCAAATGTTAGTCGTGATTGTTCATCTGCAAAAGTATTCTTTTCAAATTGTACATAAAATTTTCTACAATATACCTTTTATTACCGAGAATACTAGACAAACTGATTCCTGATATTTACAGTAGGTAACACGACAAAATTTGCTGCTTTTACTTACAGTATATTATGAAAACCTAACCTGAAACAAAAATAATTAGTATTCATGTTAGTGTACAAGCGTATTTTGTTCGGGTAGAAACATAATGTATATAATTAGTTAAACTGTTTATACCAGTAAGAATACAATTGTTACGCCCATTTATACCTGCATTCCCTTTGGTGTTAACAGAAAATTAAATTTCCATGCATACCTGTAATTAAAAATTAAATATGCATATGTAATTAAATTTACACGCATGCACATACCAATATTTCAAAAAAGTACCTAAAGTGCGTACCTAGTACGTATAAAAAGGATTACATTACAAAGTCATGACATCAGTTTAACTGTGTCTTTCATAAGTAGCGTAAAGTCAACATAGAGTTATTCAATAATGGAATTGCAGGAATAAATGTGTCTCCGATATCCATTAGAGAATTTAAAAACGATAAATACCGTCGGCAAAAATTTGCCGGAATTGTAGCAGGTATTAGAAAATATCTATTCAGCTTACCACCACAAGAAGAAGTCGAAGAGTTAGCTGCATTGAAAACAAAGGTTGTGGAATATGATGAAATTATTTCCAAATTGAAAGAAAAATTCATAGAACCAGATTGTTCGAGAATAGATAAAATACGTATATTAACAGTTTGGCCTAATTCGTGGACGATTCAGCAGATAACGAGCAAATTTTAAACAAACAAATACCTTGCATTACAAGCAAAAGAATTGGCAGCCGAAAATGGAGTATTGGCTACCGACAGATCGGGGAATCGTTTGAATCCGGATATAAAGAATCAAGTGATACAATTTTTTGACGAGGACGACATCAGCAGAGCCATGCCGGGACAAAGAGATTATGTCTCTGTAAACACTAATGGTAAGCGTCAACAAATTCAAAAACGGTTATTACTTTCATCACTTAGAGAAACTTTCACTCGATTTAAAGAAGTCAGTGAACATAAAATTGGATTTAGTACTTTTGCAGCATTACGACCAAAACATTGTAAATTGCTAAATGCTTCAGGTTCTCACAACGTTTGTGTTTGCGCAATTCACAAAAATATTGATTTAATGCTTCACAGTTTAAAAAAATATTCATTCAACACTGATTGTAATCAACAGTTTGAGAAGTTATTGTGTAATTCATCATCAAGATCAAAATATTGTTACCTCTGTGAATGCGAAAATTGTCCCACGCTGTCAGAATTTGAGATAAGATTTTTAAAAGAACTTGAGAAACATAACTTGTCTGAGATATCGTTCGAACAATGGATTACAACTGATAGATGTAATTAAGAAACGCTATTAAAACCTGTCGATGAATTTGTTGAATATTTTAGCGAGAAATTAGAAAAACTATTAACTCATGATTATATAAAAAGCAATCTAAATTTTTAAAAGATACAAAGTCTTCATTAAAAGAAGGAGAAGTAGTTATTATTTGCAATTTTGCAGAGAATTATTCATTTGCACTTCAGGATGCTGTTCAAAGTCATCATTGGAACAATGATCAGGCTACAATTCATCCGTTTGTTATTTATTATATGGAGTCAGGAATGCTTAAAAACCTAAGCTAAGTAGTTCTAAGACATGATACAATTGCGGTACAAGTATTTATTTCTAAATTACTCACGTATTTAAATCAACTAATGAATATAAAAAAGGCCATGTTTATGTCTGATGGGGCTGCTTCCGAATACAAAAATAGAAAAAAAATTGCAAGCCTCTGCAAGTTTAAAGTGAAATACAACATTGATTCTGAGTGGCATTTTTTCGCAACTTCACATGGTAAGGGACCATGTGATGCAATTGGCGGCACAATAAAACGAATCGCAACAAGAGCAAGCTTGGCCAAACAACATGAACATCCAATAACAAGTGCGAAAACTTTGTATGATTAGGCTATTAAGAGAAATTAAGAAAATTTCACAAAAATATCATTTTGCTATGTTTTACAAGAAGAATATGAAGAGGGAGCTGCAGAATGGGGTGGTAGTTATCAGCAAACAAAAATGATTCCTGGTACACAGAAATATCACTCCTTCATTCCAGTTGCAGATAACAAAATCGCTGCGAAAATATTTTAAACTGCCGAAATACTGAGTTTTCGTAATATTTATAGGAATGTTTGGAAATAGTGTTTGTAAAAATGTAAATACCAAAATTTTTATTTGGTAATTAAGATTCGTTAATTTCGTTAATTAAGAAGATGTTCAATCTTCTTGGTGTCAAAAGGATAGTTATTGAAAATTTTATGTACAATTTGAGAAGAATACTTTTGAAGATGGAAAATCACGACTAACTTTTGACAAAGGGATATTTGCATGGAAAAAGCCATTTTTTCGACATTACTTTCAAATTATCTCGAAAACGGGTACATATAGAATGTTGCTCACCAAGAGCATTTTTGTTTAAAATCACTAGAAGAATCGTATTATATTAATAAAATATGGTTATTTATGCAAAAACAACAAATAAGATATATATTGAATTTTTCTTACTTCTAAGAACTATTTTTCTTACTTCTAAGAACTATCTAATTTCTAAGAACTACTTCAGTTGCTCCATCGTAAAACAACTTCTATTCTTCTTCTTATAACTAAAAGTCTTTTTGAAATTTTTTTTATAAAATCGTACGTTGGACAGATTTGCTAATTGATTTTTAAGTTTAATTTTTGGTTTTCTTGAAGAAAAAAAATTTTTTTTACAGTGTTCATATTTTTTTCATAAAGTCAAATTAATTAACTACAACTTCTGCTCAGACGCAATTTTATTACATCCAACGGTTTTCAAGTTATGATTTTTTGAAAAATACGCATGACAAAACACATACGCCCTTTTGAAAAAAAATGTCTTGAATCAAAAAATTCCCTTAACCCGCGGAAAATCCATCATCACCAATTCCGAAGACATGTGCAAAGTTTCATCCAAATCGGAGAGGGTCGTGCAAGATTTTGACTTTTTCCGGCTGATTTCATCTGGAAACGCTCTATTATAAAAACCACTCATGACAATCTTGTGTCAAATTCTTCGACACGCGTTGTATTTTGTACAAATAAGGTAGAACAAGCTCGCTATTCGTACTCAGCATGAGTGTGGTTGCTCAACAGATCAAGGATGCTGATGAACCACCAAACACAAATTAATTATTTCTTTCAAATCCATTTTTCATAGTCACTTTTAGTAACCATTTGAAAAATTTGGTCACTTTTTGGTCATTTTTTTTACAAATTGAAGTCACTATTTAGTCACTTTTTTCATCAACGTAGTCACTAAAATAACTATTTTTAACATCGTTGGTCACTACCAGCCCTGATAGACCTCATGTGGTCGTAATTTTATGTTGATCAGGTTTATAAATTTTAAGTTTTCATTACATATGTGAAAAAAGTCATTTTTAAACATACTAATTTCAAAAATCCGTATTTCTGTGAAAAATTTAGATAACATATTTTAAATTTCACAACAGCCAAAAAATACATAGGAAATAATGTGGACAAAATTTGAACTGTTTCCATCAAGTGGTTTGGACTACAGCTGGCGTCAAAGTTGACGCACCAACATGAGTATTTCCCTTTTTCACCCGATATTGACCATGCTGAAATATCGGTGCAAAAAAAAAGCCGAGGTGAATTCTTCTAATAATACTGTATAACACTGTATACGTAGTTTTTTCAATCCAATTGATGCTCTATGCCATATTTTACAAGTTCTTCGTGGGTTACACTAGTTATTTTGGATATTTAAGGCGTAACAAATCATGTGTCGTAATAAGATGTCGGCACTTAATTTTTTTTAATCCACCAATTTAAGAAACTATACAGATTTCACATGGCAAACTTGAATGACTTGTTTGCTGGCATGTGAAATCTGTGCATTTTCTTAGATTTAGACCTTCAGAAATTTCAATTGGAAATGTAAATTGTCCAAGATGGTTCCATTTTTGTATTCTAGCGGCTTTCACCTACTTAAATAAATAGTCGATTATGTCCGATATTCCATGTTTCCGTTATATCTACATACGATGCACGAAATTACTCTTTTTACACTAAACAAAATAAATCTGTAGTATCTATCATATTGCATTATTCCTCACAGATCTCCTCAGCAAACAACCCACAGTTATCAAATCCCCAGCACGCTACCCCGTCTAATGGTAGCAGTAGTTGTGGTAGCGGTAACAGCAATAGTCCCAGCACTAGCAGTACCATTTCAAGTTCCAGTGGGAGTAGCAGTAGTTCAAGTAATAACGTATTAAAATCGCAGCTACAATCTATTATGCCACCGTCCAGTTTACTGAATGCGTTGGCGTCGGGTACATCATCTTTAGCTGGATCATCATCTTCAGGAACTGTTTCATCTTCAACATCAACTATTGGTTTACTGCTATCCAGTGGAGAATCATCCTCAGTGTTCTTTAAAGATGACAAGATCAGTACTAGTCCTCCTTCTGCGAAGCGCTACAAATGTGACCCAAAAGATATGGTGGACGTATGTGTTGGAACATCCGTTGGTACAATCACTGAACCCGACTGCCTCGGTCCATGTGAACCCGGTACGTCTGTGACGTTAGAAGGCATTGTTTGGCATGAAACGGAGGGCGGAGTTTTAGTTGTTAATGTAACATGGCGAGGTAAAACCTACGTCGGTACTCTGATAGACTGTACAAAACATGACTGGGCCCCACCACGGTAGGTTTGAGATATTGTGTGTTATTGCATTTCGTACTATGCGTTATATTATTTCCTTTCAGATTTTGTGATTCACCGACTGAAGAGTTGGACTCGCGAACGCCGAAGGGAAGGGCAAAACGAAACCGCGGCTCTGCGTTGTTTCCGGTTAACGACCTTAGTAATTTCACCGAAACCCGAAGCTCTGTGAGTCACAAGTAACATTTTTAATTTAATTTAGTTTAGATTGATAGCCAGAGGAGAATATAAAAACAGCCCTAAATAAATTGGAAATTCAGAGAGGTTGTATGACATTTTGCGGAATTATATTTCGCGGAATGATCTATTTTGCCGAAACCGATTTGACAGAATGCTTCATTTCGTGGAGTTTCATTTGCTGGAATGCCCCATATTTACGAAATTCCATCTATCAGAATAACCAAAATTAAGGATTCCCATTTGACGGAATATATGGAGGATTTGAACGGGCTCTTGGCTTTCTTAGCATTAGTGGGACGAAGGACTGAGTGGGTCTTGTGGACTACTGGTGCTTCCGAAACTTATATTTTGCTTCTTTGCTTCTTTTATGCATAAGCTGTTACCCTGATTATTGGCGTTATAATTGTTTTTTTTTTATGAAATGCTTTTTTTGCGATGTATAATATAATAGGTGTTTATGTGAGAAAAAGAAAACTTTTCAAAATATGGATAAACCAGTTCAACTCATATGTAATGCATAATTTACATTCGAATTGGTCAAAATAGATTCAATCGTCTTATTCACTTGATATTTGTTCAACACAAGTAATAAGTTTGTGTTTTGTGAGTTAGTGCTCAGGTAGATTTAGGTCAAGACGACGCTACGAACGAAAATCTACTTTTTAAGGGGGAGGAGGGTCTTGAGGTTAATTTGACTCTACTTAATGGTTATAACCGTGTTAAATATGTTGAGAATAGTAATCCCTTTTCAAACATTAGCAGTTCTTTGGAGTTATCCTGTACATTCTGAAACATGGGAAACTGGAACACTGATTTGATAAAAACTAATAACTAATCTGAAGCAGGGAAATGGAACTTTCTGCGAAATGAATTCGGTATAACGCGAAAAGTGGCTACAGGATTTAATATTAACCGAACATATTTTATTCGGCCTGTGTACTAAATATGCCTTGAATGCAGTGATACCTAAGCGATAACATCCTTCTATGTTATTAACTCTTTCCTTTGTTTTGAGGTACAAATATTGATATTTGCAATTGTTTTGTTAACAATCAATATTTTACCAATTGGGCGTGGCTGAGTAGCTTAGTGGTTACCTGTTTTGCTTACTGCGCAGAAGGTCATGAGTGTAATCCAAAGCCCTTGCTTTCCATTTGACACTTTTTTTCAATCCCAATATGATTTTAACTAACCGCAGTCTACTGTCCTTTTATAAATCGCGTCACTTATTACAATGAATTCCTACACGGTAAAACATAATCACGTTAAAGAAAACTGATTTGCTGTTGAAATGGCACTACTTGATAAGCATTACAATACGAAGTGCAAATCCCTTACAAGAGATCATATCACAACTCGATAAAATCAACATCGTATCACTTCAGTTTTCATAGTTTTATCCAGCTGTTTTAATGGTCCATGCTTTGAGCTCTGAATGCCGAACGTATTGATAATAATAATCTCTAATTTTAAATATAACTAAATAAACCTGGGATTTCACGTTTTTTGATATAATTTTATTTTGTTATGCTATGCTCACGGTACAGAATCATATCATGCTATAATCCTTATTTGATGGTTACTCTGTTTATCATAATGTTGAAGTGGCGGACTTAGTCCGTGCTTTAACCTACCCCGCAGTGGGATGTTAGGCAAAAATGTCGTTGGTTCGAGTACCACCGTATACATGCCCTTTTCGCTCAATTTTCATAAAAAACATCTGTTACATTTCCAATCCTGCCGCACACTAGCGGAACTATCAAAACTTTCTCTTCATATCTTTCATTCTAGCCAAAAACATTGTTTTTCACTCTTGGTGCCTCATGGTGATGAGCGAACATCTCCTTCTACATCAAATGATATGTTTTATAATTTTAACGGTACCAATATCACGTATGTAGGTAAATTGATATATTGAATATCTTTTAAAAGCAAATCACTTTATTGCATACAGAAAGACTGAACATCAGCGCTATATCACTTTAATTAGTAGTGCGGCTTGACAAACACAGTAAAGTGCAAGAACAGTTGGATTAGTCGTGACGTTTTTTTTACCGTATGATCTAGAAATAACCCTATCTCAATAACACAACTTCCGTGACTTGCCCTAATTTCGCGCAGCGCCTAACATTTAACATAAAGAAGGTTGAAGACTTCGTAATGCTTGCATTTTCCTTGTATTGGTAAATCTATTTGAACATATGTGTGAGAAAATGAAAATCAAAATCTAGTCTTAAGCTTACCACTACACGTGTATCCGTATTTGAGACATGTGTTTTCGTGGGAAGTATTGAAATTTCCGGCAATATATATTTATTTTAATAACTCACGAGATTAAATTGCTTTTCGATAAATAGGTTTTTATGTCACATGTAAGATGTCATATTTGCTGAAAGATTTATTCAATAATAAAATTTAACATGGATTACAGTAGTCTATTATACAAACCATCGGGTATGCAACAAAGAAATTTATGACATTGGTTAATGCAAACATTCGTTAACTTAATCGTATCCGGTTACATTTTTTACGTGCTTTAGACAATATGTTTGTTCTGAAGGTCTTGTCTGTTGAACCAATCACATCAGCAGCGAACCTTGAGAGCATGCTTCCTTTGGAAAACTCTTCCATCTCTGTCGTTGTTAGCATCATCTTAATTTTTCTCCTAGATCCTTCGGAAAGCTAGATAAATAATTAAATGTGAAAGTGCATCTAGAACACTAAGCTGTGAGTAGGCAATAAGCTAATTGTGAAAGCGACAAGCTTAACAAGTCAATTAAGAAGGAAAATTACTGAAAAAAGCATCGAAAATTTTCAAATTTTGTTGTACCCTTACTTGAACAAACATCTTACATAGTGCACTGAGGAAACAACCCTGCTGGGGATGTACTCTTCTAGAAAGCGGAGGAGTCTCAAATCATCATAGAAACATTTCGTGCGTTCCAAAACCTCCACCTAGATCCATTTGTGTGGGAAAACCCCTTCCCCCCCTTCTTTAGATGGTGGAGGGCTCTTAAGCCACTATAGAAACCTTTCTTGCGTTCAAAACCCTCCACATGCTTCCATTTGCTTGATTCATTCCCGAGTTATACAGAAATTTGTATTTCATTTCCCCCTAGGAGCAGCCAAATTTGGTTCCATTTGCTTGATGAGTTCTCGAGTTATGCAGAAATTTTTGTTTAATTTGTATGGGAGCCCCCTCCATCCAGAAAGAGGAGGGTCGGGAGTCATCTTAAACAAATTGATTTCCTTCTAAAACCTTCAAAAACCTTTACATGCCAAATTTAGCACCATTTGCTTAGTAAGTTTTCGAATTATGCAAAAATGTCTGTTGCATTTGTTTGAGAGCCCCCCTCTTTAAAAGGCGGAGTGATCTCAAACCACCCTAGAAACATTTTTTTGCGTTCCAAAACGTCCACTTGCAAAATTTGGTTCCATTTGCTTGAATAGATCTCGAGTTATGCAGAATTTTGTATTTAATTTGTATGGGAGACCACAGACCCCCCCCCCTCAGGAAGAGCAGGGTCTCGATCCTCATTAGAAACATTAATTGTTTTCAAAAACCTTCACATGCCAAATTTAGTACCATTTGCTTGATTAGTTCTCGAGTTATGCAGACATTTGTGATTCATTTGTATTGTCTTTTTAGAATGAGTGTATGTTTCGATTCGTGTGAACCGAGTCGGAAAACACTTGATCCCGATTTGCGCAGACGGCATCGGGAAAGAGGGATTTCGGAGCGTCCGAAAAAGATCTCGGCTTGCCGAAAAGTGATTCCAGTAGATGGTAGGAAGTGATTTAATGCTCGTCGTTTTTTGGAAATAACCCGACGCCATTTTGAAAACGATTTGTGTTCGATTCGAGTAGTAAAACTGTAGTAATTTCAAGAGACGACATATGAAAAGAAGAACGATGTGTGAATGAAAGTGATTTTGAAGAAAAAAGAATTAAAATGCCTAAAAAAAAGCTGAACTATCAAACACCGCTTCAATCATTTTCGACACCAGTCACGACTGTCAGCGAGCAGAAGCTAGAGCAGATGGAGAAGCGATAAAAAGCCAAAGTGATGGAATCTATCGCTGCTTACAGCCAGTGTTGCGAAACAGCCAAAGGTAAAGTTGATCGAATTAGAAGGGTGATTGAAGCAACAAATCTTGATCACACCAAATTCAGTGTCCACGCTTTGAAAACCTACCTGAAAACCGTGGACGGTGCCTACGATGAGTACAACGAGTATCAAAATAAAATCTATTTGGCCGATCCGTCCCAGAAAGCAGAATTTGAACCAAGATTTGTTGACTTTGAGGAGTTATACGAATTTGCCAGGATTGCTGTCTGCCAAATGATTGCAGACTATGACGACGCCAAGACAGCGACTCAATTGGCTGCTGCTCAAGCAGCCGTCGTGCAAGCTTCGGTGCAGACTAATCAACCAAGTGGTAGCAGTATTAATTCTGCGGTGCGATTTACCCCGACGATAGTTTTGCAGCAGTCAGCACTGCCAAGTTTTGATGGCAAGTACGAGAATTGGTTTAAGTTTCGACAGATGTTCCACGATATTGCAGATAAGTGCATCGCCGACTCGGCTGCGACAAAGCTGCACTATCTAGACAAGGCGCTCGTGGGTAAGGCCCATGGAACAATTGACCCCCAGATCATCCGAGACAATGATTACGAAGGAGCTTGGCGTAGTTTGACAGAGCAGTGTGAAAATCTGCCAGCATTAATCAATGACACGATAACTAAACTTTTGAACTTGAAAGCAATGACATGTGAATCCTTTCAGCAACTCAAGGGGTTGGTTAATGATGTAGAGAAATGTGTTAGCTCGCTGGAATTTCACAATTTGAAATTAGACAAACTCTCGGAGGCCATCGTTATTACCTTGATTGCCTCAAAGCTCGATATAGACTCTCGAAAAATCTGGGAATCTCAAGTGAAACGTGGTGAGCTGCCCACATACAAGCAACTAATCTCTGTGCGGCGCAACCAGCAGCATGTCTTGGAACGCTGTGAAAACGCGAAAGTTATCCAAAAGTCCCGTGGCATGCAACCTGCTTCTCGTACTGCTCAGACAACAGCAAGCAAGGCACATGCATCGATGATCCAGAAGGCAAACGAATCCTGTCCGTTGTGTGAAGAGAAACATGTTGTGGAAAAGTGTGACATTTTCAAACATTCTGATGTGAAAGGAAGATACAAAAAGGCTAAACAGCATGGACTATGCTTTTCCTGTTTGAAGAAAGGACATCGTACAAGTGATTGCTCAATAAAAGTGAAGTGTTCAAAAGTGCTCTAAGCGGCACAACATATTGTTGCATCCTGAAGAAAAGTTTGCTCCGGACAAGTCTGAAATACCGAATGTAGTAGTGAAGCCTGACGATGCTCCCGAAGAAAGTGCACCGATGACAGTAGCAAAATGTGTGATCCCATACAGAACTACTGAAACGCCAACGCAGGTGTTACTTGCAACGGCAGTGATATACGTTTTCAGTAGTAACGGTGTTCAACAAGCGTGTCGTGTTTTGCTAGACTCAGGAGCGATGTCAAACTTTATCTCTCAGAGAATGGTGGATCTGCTGCAGTTGAGCAAGCGCTACGTGAACGATTCCAATCAGCGGAATGCGCACATCAGTGAGGTTCCAAGTGCACGTTAAAGCGAAATCTAGAGTCTCTGAAGATGAATTTTGTCTGGACTATTTGGTGGTTCCACGTGTTACTGGAACGCTTCCGGAAAAAAGAGTGTATATTGATGAGTGGCCGATACCGATTGGAATCGATCTGGCTGACCCATCGTTTTTTGAACCATCCCGCATCGATATGTTGATCGGTGCCGAAGCCTTTTTTGATTTACTACTTTCAGGTAAGATTAAGCTATCCACTGAACTCCCTGTATTGCAAGAAAGTGTGCTTGGATGGCTTGTATCTGGTCGAGTGGCAGACTCAGTAGCCGTAACAACTGTCAGAGCATGCTAAACAATAGTTCCGCCAGGTGTGGATGCTGAGCTGACAGATATCATGAATCAGTTTTGGTCAATCGATGATCAGCGCACCGACCCGAAACATGAAGACGACGACTGTGAAAAGCATTTTCTGGAAACATTCGAGCGTGACGCTGATGGCCGATATGTGGTACGGTTGCAATTTCGCAAGAACATAGGAGAACTCGGAGCATCTCGTCCACAAGCTGAGAAGCGTTTCTATCAGCTTGAACGGCGGTTGGATCAGAACCCTACAAAAAAGAAACAGTATGCTGAATTTATCCAACAGTACATCGACCTTGGTCATTGTAGGGTGCTGAAAGAAAATGAGATTAACAATGTGGACGCATACTACCTACCGCACCATTGCGTCTTTCGACGAGCTCCTCCGGACTTTCATTAAACGATTTGATGATGATTGGCCCTCCTGTACAAGACATGCTGTTTGAGATATTGCTGTGATTCCGGCTGCCAAAATATGCATTTACCGCTGATGTGCCGAAAATGTACCGGCAAGTACGAGTGAACAAAGATGACACCAAATTCCAGAGAATACTGTGGCGTGATGATCGATCTAAGCCGCTGCAAGTGATCGAATTAAATACGGTGACATACGGAACAGCTGCCGCTCCATTTCTTGACACTCGTGCTCTGAACCAATTAGCAGCAGACGAACAGGAGAAACATCCATTGGCAAGCAGAGTGTTGGTAAAAAGTGTATATGTGGACGATATACTTTCAGGTGCTGACACTATTGAGAAGGCTAAAGAGCTGCAATATGATTTAATGGCTTTACTTGCAAAAGGTGGGTTTAGTTTGCATAAATGGTGTGCAAATAATGCATCTTTACTAGAAGGTATCCCCATCGATAAGCAGGAAAAACGAATTGATTTCCAGGCCCATGGCGTCAGGGACGTAGTCAAGACTCTCGGGCTGCTATGGAATCCAGTCGAAGACAACTTTTTCTTCAGTGTGAAGCCGGTTGACAAGAATCATGACCGCTGGACGAAACAGCAAGTTCTTTCGGAGATAGCCAAACTATTCGACCCACTTGGTTTGCTGGGGCCAACTATTGTACTTGCAGGAGCATTATGCAGGATCTTTGGAGAAGTGGCATAGGTTGGCATAATGAGCTGGCACCAGAATTAATGAAACAGTGGAAGAAGCTCCGAGATGAGTTTTCGGAAATAGCTAATATCCAAGTTCCAAGAAGAGTGACCATGGATGAAGTTGTTACCCGGGAGATACATGGCTTTGCGGATGCGTCTTCCAAGGCATATGGTTGTTGTATATATCTTCGAAGTGTTCAAAAAAATGGTACAGCAGAAATGTTTTTATTGTGCGGAAAACCTAGGGCCACCCCAATAAAGGAAACTGAACGCAAACCGAAAGATGACAAGGATCCAGCTGAGATGACAATGCCACGGCTAGAACTTTGTGCTGCGAAATTGTTGTCAGAACAAATTACCAAGGTCCACAAGGCATTGAGCACAACCGTGGATCGAGTTATATTATGGTCTGACTCGCAAATAGTGCTCAAGTGGCTGCAGGTTATGAAACCAGGCGCCACAATATTCGTTACCAATCGAGTGACTCAAATTCGGGAACTGACGAATAAGTTCGAGTGAAGATAAAGGGTGTCCACGATGAAATTGCCACACTATGAAATTGCTCTAACTTTTTAACCGTTGGGTAGAATTTAATGAAAATTTGGGTGGATTTAGTTCATAGTGCATTATTTACATCCTGCGTGTTTTAAAGTCCTGTGATCAAAACTCGCGGAAATGGAGTCGAAAGAACAGCTCGTGCGTGATAAAATCTTGCGCATTCATCACGAGAATAAGGATCTCTCGCATCGTTCCATCGCTAAAACGTTGGGAATCGCGAATTCCACGGTGTCGCGAGTGATTAAGCGGTTCGAGGAACGGTTGACCACCGATCGGAAGCCCAGAAGTGAAGGAAAAAGTATTCCGTACAACACCAAAAATCACAACCGCGTAGTTGGGGCCTTCAACCGAAATCCGAACGCCTCCGTTCGGGATGTAGCTAAGAAGCTGCACCTAAGCCGAAGTTTTGTCCAGAAGGCCAAAACTAAGGCTGGGCTTCGAACGTTCAAGGTACAAAAGGCCCCTAATCGCGACGAGAATCAGAACAAGTCCGCCAAAACCCGTGCCAGGAAGTTGTACCTCAACATGCTGACGAAAGTTGAATGCTGCATCATGGACGACGAAACATATGTGAAGGCCGACTTCAAACAGATCCCCGGCAACCTGTTTTTCACGGCCAAGGATAAGTTCAGCGTTCCGGAGCATGTCCGCACTCAGAAGATGTTCAAATTTGCGAAGAAATTCCTGGTTTGGCAAGCCATCTGCACGTGCGGGAAGCGGAGTGCACCTTTCGTGACCCAGGACACGATGAACGGACAGGTGTACATAAAAGAGTGCCTCCAGAAGCGGCTGCTTCCTCTCCTGAAGGCCCACAACGTCCCAACAATCTTCTGGCCGGATTTGGCCTCATGCCACTACTCCAAGGACGTGCTGAAGTGGTATGCGGACAATAAGGTCAATTTCGTGCCGAAAATGTTCAACCGTCCCAACACTCCGGAGCTCCGCCCCATCGAGAAGTACTGGGCGATTATGAAGCAGCACCTTCTTAAACGACCTAAGGTAGTGAAGACAGTCGAGGAACTGAAGAAAGTATGGGTTTACATGCAAAAAACGGTTGATTCACAGGTTGTGCAGAATCTTATGGCCGGGGTTAAGGCCAAGGTGCGGGCATTTGCGTATGGACTGTAAATAAAATACGAGTAAAATGGTAAAATGAAGTTTAATAGTTATTTCTCAATCCCTGAAAATTTGATGGCAATCGGATGAAAACTCGAATTTTGCGAATCAATTTTGTGTGTGGCAATTTCATCGTGGACACCCTTTATGTACCAACAAAGAGCAACCCTGCCGGTCAAATTTCTCGAGGTTTACATCCCAGGTTGTTGAAAAACAGTGAGTTGTGGTGGAAAGGTCCATCGTTTTTGCGAGCAGGTAACATTGGTCCGATAGTTATACTATGCTAGGCGATGATCCCAGATGGTAACCAAGTGATGCAGACAATTTTGAAGCTCAGCGATATTCGAAAATTGGAACGGATCTTTAGCTACTTAACGAGATTTTCGACAAACTCTCGAGTGAAGTTTGATCAAAGACGGAGTGGCAAACTGGATAGGGTGGATTTCTCGGCCGCAGTGCAAGTCATGGTGAAAGCTGTACAGAAAGAAAAGTTTAATGAAGAAATCAAGTGCATGGAGACAGGTAAAATGATCATGGGAAAGCTGAATAAGTTGAAACCAATACTGGAAAGGAAGACTGGCTTGTTGCGAGTCGGTGGTCGTTTGCGTCATTCTGATCTGCCATTCAATCAACGTCATCCGATCATTCTCTCAGAACAACATCACCTCACTGAACTGATCATCAAAGCACTTCACCGTGAGCACCTACATGTAGGACTGAATGGTCTACTAGCAACGCTTAGGAGTAACTTCTGGCCCATAAATGCGAGGAGAGTGATCCACCGAGTGCTGCGGCGCTGTGTGAGATGCCTTCGGGTCAAACCTGAAGATACGAAGCAATTGATGGGTGACCTCCCGAAGTGTAGAGTTACGGTTTCCGAACCGTTTGAAAAAACCGGCGTTGATTACGCTGGGCCAATATTCTTAAAGCAAGGACGTTCCAAGGCTCCGGCCAAGGGTTACATTGCTGTTTTCGTGTGTCTTTGCACCAAGGCAATACACCTTGAGTTGGTTACTTCGGTGTCAGCTGACTCATTCATGGCTGCACTACAACGTTTTGTGGGCAGACGTGGAAACGTTAGCGAAATAAGATCTGACAACGGGACCAATTTCATTGGTGCGCAACGCGAATTGAAGGAACTGCGAGAAATGCTACAATCACAGATGCTGGAGAGGAAGATGGAAGAATTTTGCCAAGTGCGGAGTATAACTTGGAACTTCAATCCACCGAAAGCCCCACATCAAGGCGGGTTGTGGGAGGCAGGCGTAAGAAGCGCAAAGCACCATCTTTACCGTGTATTGGGTGAGTCCCATCTTACCTACGAAGAAATGAATACGTTACTTATACAAATCGAGGCGATATTAAATTCACGTCCCCTTTGTCAGCAGTCTGATGATCCTCTCGACTACCAAGCTCTCAGTCCGGGGCATTTCCTCATCGGTCGTGTGTTAACTGCTTTTCCAGAACCGTTATACGATGGAGTGAAGGAGAACCGATTGTCCCGTTATCAGCTTGTTCAAATGAGAAAGCAAGATTTCTTTCGTCGATGGTCCAACGAGTACCTTACCGAACTGCAGCAACGCAGTAAATGGAATAAGTAAGCTTCAGTAGTTCAGAAAGGTATGTTAGTGGTTTTGAAGCAGGACAATGCGTCGCCACTTCAGTGGAAACTTGGCCGTATTGTAAACACGCATCCGGGAAGTGACGGTATCGCACGTGTAGTAACGGTTCGGACCAATTCCGGAGAATATCGTAGACCAACTACTCAGATAGCAATACTTCCTATTTTGAACAACGAAACACAATAAGCAGGTGATCCAGAGCTAAGCCTAGCTCAACGGCGGGTGGATGCTACTGCAAAAAGAAAAGAGAAATAAGATTAACTTTTGTGCAGTGTAACAATTTCAGTTCAATGTATTCTTTTTACCTCCTCGCCTCAGCGATGGTACCAACTGTAAAAGTGACTTCCGTTAAATAAATCTGATTAGAGTTGTTAGAGTACGTGCGCGTGTTTTTATTCGACTCTACCAAAAACTAACTAAAATACAGTCCATTTGTGAACCATACGAAACAATGATCGTATTACGTTTGACCGGAAAGGTCTGACTAGATGAAATTCGCATCCAAATCACAACAATTTGTCCACTCATCAGAATCAACGGTAGAAAAACAATTGAAAATTTGTTCACTGAATAATTCCTCACTTGATGATGGTGCACAATTCCATTTAACATTTTCATCTTTACGTTCTGAATAACAATCACTGACACTTGACAAACAGAACACTTTGATCCGTTGATTAGTGTTCTGGATCCTCTTCTGGAGCAGTTGAATATCGATCCAGCGATGAATATTCTTCCTAATCACTCCCGCTCAACTGTTCCTGCGCAAACCGCTTCGTTGCTTCGCGAATTAACGACACCCGTTGTGCTTTCCTTTTCTACGGCATCACTACTCAGCGGTATTAATTTCCATCATTGTCAAAGTTACGCTCGGTCTGTGCAAAGATTGTTTACAAATTAATAGGAGGAAACTGGGCGGAATGAAAATATCAGCTGACGAGCATTGTTGCCAGCTCAAGGATGAATATAATTTCTATCAAAATTGTTGCTCACGGTAAATTACATAGCATATTAGCAAATTTTATGCTTCAAACTCCATAAATATAAAATAAGACATCAAAACACATCTGGCACAACATGTTTTGTAGATGTATCTCATTTTTTGGACATGCCAAAACGAAGCGTAGTGTGTGTGCTGTCAAAAGTGTGGCTTATATAGTTGAGAATCTCGAAGTTGCAATGCGATCCAAGTGGATCGTGAATTTTTACTTGGGGTGCGTTTGATTTTACGAGTTGCACTGTTCTGCTACAATGACAATATAGTGGCCTGTCTTGTTGCTCGTTTGGAAATTTCGGAAGCAGTTTTCTCATTTAAAAGTGCTTGAAGGAACAAAAAGTGAATTTCCTTAGGAAGAAAAACCCAGCACGAGAGCTGTGAATCCCTTTAAATGCTGTGAAAATGCGGAAATCAACGCGAATGATTAATGTAAAAATTAAGTGATGGGTCCTTGTAAGTGTTAGTTTGAGAAGCAAATGACGAGTTTGTATTGGTGTATTGTGTTAGCAAACCAGGTTCTTAAAAACTACCAAGTTAAAGTGAATACTGTTTTGTTTAATAAAATGTTCTTCAAAAAGTGAAAAAAAAACAACGTGCACATGTAAAGGTCATCCATGATTTATTACCAAAAATGGCTGAAAAGAATTTTTGACAGGAAGAAGAAGAAAAAGAAGCAGGTAATTATCATCATTGCCCAAATTAATGAGCTAGCCAACGTACCATCAGTTCGTGTGGATGGATTCATTGACAAATTCTGGGTTTAGCTCTCAAGAATTTCTCCTGGTGTTTCTGAGGCAGACATCGAAAAACTGGCCATGTATCATAGATCTCTTCGAGGTTCCATCTGCTTTTCTAAAAATTGACATAAGCCATTCGTTTTAACTGTGGACGCCCGTTCTCGCGAGGATGAATCTCTATCAGGCATCACGCCACGTAATGATCTGGACTTTAGTCGTTGTTAATACCAAGCCATACATGCAATGATCGCCTCCCAGGATTGGAACCAGCTACTGAACAACGCTTCTATCGATGCCTCCGTTATCACTTTCTATGTAACTATCCATCAAATCATCCGGGATACTATTCCTTAAAAACCTCTTAGGCCTTCTAAACAGTTTAGCCAACCTTGGTGGACGCCACAACTCCGCAATTGTCGTAACAGCTTACGAAAGATCAGGAAACGGTTCTTCCGCAAAAGGAATTCTACGAGCACGAGAGAGTTGAAGCTTGCTGAGTACTTCCGTTCCGTACACGACGACAACCCACTTCCGATGTCGCAGCAATACTTGGAATGTCTTTCATCGTATAACCTTCGGCTTCATCAAGTCACTTTCAGTGATGACGACATTTTGAAAACTCTCAGCGCTGACGATTCATCTAAAGGTCCTGGTTCCGATCTCATTCCACCCGTCTTTGTCAAACAATGCGCTCTGTCGCTGTCTGTTCCCGTAGCAGTGATTTTCAACCGATCCTTATTCGAAGGATAATTCCCGGATGCTTGGAAGCTGGCATCAATTATTACAATCCACAAGGCTGAAACCCCACATTGTGTAGAGAACTATCGACAGATATCTATTTGAACTGCCTAGCGAAAGTTTTCGAGAGTATTGCACGACGTGCTGTATCCTGCCTTGCAGCCTGCAATATCTGAACATCAACATGGTTTCATGAAAAAAAAAACCGGTCAACCACATCGAACCTCATGGCTTACACCCACACTGTGATCAATGAGCTGGAAAAGCGGTGTTAGGTTGACGTAATCTACGTTGACTTCTCAAAAGCATTTGACAAAGTGCCTCACGGATTGGCACGAACCGCCTGGGACTACCTTCTTGGATCATTCAGTGAGTGAAATAATATATGTCTGCACACAAAGCTTTTGTCAAAGTGTATGATGCTAGGTCGAATGTAATTATTCTTCCTTCCGGCGTCCCGCAGGGCAGTCATCTTGGTCCCCTGAAATTCGTACTCTTTATCAACGATATGTGCGATAGCCTCAAGTTTGAGAAACTGCTCTATGCAGATGATTTAAAGCTGTTTCGCGTGATTAAGCCGCTTGTGGATTGTGGTGCATTACAAGCTGATATTGAACGTGTTTCAACTTGGTGCGAAATAAACGGAATGCAAATGAATGCGGCGAAATGTAAAGTAATGACGTTTACTCGATGTGAGACTATTGTATCTTTTGATTACGCGCTGACAAATTTGCCAATAGAAAGAGTCACGTCGATCAAGGACCTTGGCGTCATACTTGACAGTAAACTACGCTTTGACGAACACATCTCAATGACAACAATGGCGAAAGCCAATGCGATGCTAGGTTTTCTACGCCGGAACACAGCACATTTTGATGACGTACATGCACTGAAGGCCCTGTTCTGCGGTTAATAAGCTATGCTCTACGCGACCAGCCATGGAACGACCAAGTGAACCTACCGCCATACGAACATAGATGCGCACTCCTCGATTTACAACTGCTGGCGAGTCGTCGAGTGATGCTGCAAAGGTTGTTCGTTTTCGACGTGTTTGATTGCCACATCGACTGTAGCCGTTTTCTCTCAAATGTGAGGTTATATTACCTACTTAGCCTCAAAATCGGCAACTGCTGTGGATCCCCAGCCATCCAACAAATTACGGCCTGAACAACCCACTACACGGAGAAAACTGTTGTACACGGAGAAAAAAGTATAATTCAATCAATAATATTTCATCTGAAATCAACTATACTCAAGCATTGATTTTTCGATAACCCATTTGCATGTCTGTAACAATCATACATTTCAAGTTGATTTAACTAATGTATGCTTGAAATAACTTCAGTAAAATATGGTTGATTCAACTATACAATGGTTAAGTCGAAAAAAATATTGTTGATATTTTGACAGTCGGCTTATCGTGCCACTAAATTCAACCATGAATATAGTTGAACCAACTCAATAACAATAGTTGGTTTGAATATGCCAAGGATCAGTTCAATTTTTTTTCTGAATGAGATTTTCGGTTCTGAAATCGTTTAAAAGAGAATGCAATTAAATTTATCATTTATAATTTTAATTGTTCCAATAATAAGTATGCATAACAATAATATATCGTGCAGTTTGTAGATCAGCGCCATTCGTTCTGTCAGCTAGTAATTGCGGAGGCAGGAGAGCCTCTACTTCTTCACGCTCTATGATCTTAAGAGCTATGTTTCAACTCTCCATAGTCATTTGCTAAAAAATAAACAGGAGTTCTTAGTACAGTGATCGAATTATTACAAAAAATACTCACCAAATGAAAACCTCAATTGCTGATGCTGTTGCCTGGAGTGATTTCAGCAATTCAATTAATTCCATAATATGCATCACAACCTCTGAACTTGAAGGCGAATTGGAATCTACCAGGTTGTTTTTTTATTTGATTGTATAGTTGATTCAAGCATATACACTGGTTGGAATTATAACATTTTTGTTTTGATTTAACCCTATGACAGATGTGTAAAAATGATGGCTCTATTAACTATGAAGTATGGTTGATTCAATTAAAAAATTGCTTTGAGCTAAACATATTTTGTGGTTGAAACAAAAGTGTGTCTATTATAGGGATCAACTATCGAAATAGTTATTTCAATCCCTCGTCATTTCTTTCCGTGTAGACGTTACAACGATTGTTTCGATTTCAATGTTAGCAAAGCAGTTTTTAAATCTAGGATTAAGGGTGTTGATTAACCAGTCTGTGCGAACTTTGTGTCGAAGATGTTGCCAAATAAAATAAAAATAGAAATAGCTGCGTTGCTATGGACATAAAAAAAGATAGGTTTGTTTTTTTTTTCAGTAAAAATCATGTAAATGAAAGTGAAACGAATCGATTGTGTTGCTGCAGGCATGGATAATCGATTTAACATTAAATTCACTAAATTATTTTTGTTTTCGTGCAGTTTTGTTATCAAAATATTAACCACGGATTAAGGGCATCGCCAAATTTATAATTTACTAATTCCGTGTTTGAGTTTCTGTTCCGGAATGCCTTGTTCAACGTCGATAACGGATTCAGTACACTGTGGATCGACTGCACAACGCTTAGACCTTGGAGACGCCATTCTTGCTGCCTCTCGGATGTTTAATGTACCGGAAAGCACAATCCGCGAACAAATCAAGAACCGGTACTCAAACTCACTTAGAGCTCGAACTTGAGGGTATGATATTGTCAAATGAAGTTGACATGGCCAAAGCAGGATTCCCTGTAAACACCCAACACCTTCGAGCTAATGTAGCTCAATGTCTGAGACAGATGAAAATCAAGAACCCTATCAAAAATGAAACTCCAGGAAGGGTGGGTTGCCGGTTCTTGGAAACGCCATCCAACCGTTTTGCCAAGGGTGTCTAAAAACAGAACCATCGTAACCGAACAACAAATGAGACGATGGTTTCAAGAAGTTTCTTCATTTATTGAGGAAATTTATAATCATTAATTGAAAAAACCGAAATGAAATGGATGGACGGAAATTTTGAATTAATGTTGAATATTTCCATATTTTTTGATAAATTCTGGAAATTATGCTTTGACTATCGCTAGAATGATAAGCATTTTTATTTTGAAATTATTGTTTAAAATTGTTATTTTATACAACCTTTAGAAAAAAAACATTCCCACGGAATTAGGCTTTCTTGTGCACGGTATACGGAACTCCATGCTTGAAGCGCGCGGAATTAGGCAAATTCATGTATTGAACTATTAATACATTTTTTATGTTTCAATTTTACAAAGCAACGAACCTTACATAATCGAATGATCGAAGAAATACAAATTTTGTGATTTTTTTTATAACGGGTTTCAACTTGCGGCGTTACTAACCTCACGATAATAGGGCATGTCACGGTATCCTTACCTTGACAATTGTGGAGACGCAATTGTAAATACAGTCTTTAAAAACGGCTGTCAAACCATTGTTTGCAGGAGAAATTTCTCAAGTTGGAACTGTATCTTGGATGGCATACACACATTCAGGCAAATAAACTTAAGAATTTTATAAGGTTCAACGCTTTGAAATTTCATAAGCCTGACTTATGATTGGATTTTTTTTACACGATGTTGTTCTTGTAAAAAGCAAGCCTTTGAGGTTGCTCCATATTTTCATGTGTTCAACAACAATATATTTCATAAGGCAAAATAGTGAAATTAATGCTGTTTTCTTGTGGCAAATAATCATAATGCAATCTTATGAATATCGAAGGTTTATTTCGCCGAGTTTAGAAGAAGAAAGCGTCAAACGAAAACAGCTCTTTTGAGCTCTGATTAGAGCTGGGTTTCTTGATGCTGCCCCTCGTTCAATGATAAGGAGGCTGTGGACGAAAATATATCCAACGCTTAAGGTCAGGTTATCAAACATGGGAAAAATCGGTTCACTTATCACTAATTCCTCACTCATACGCATCAACCATCAGAAGTGAGCCGTACCACGTCAGAGTTATTCCGATTCTGTTTTTTTATGTTCGTAGAAGTGCTTTCATTCTATTCGTATTCGTAACAGAATTGAGTAAAACTGGCAGCTGATCGTATACTGGATGAATCAGACTGTAGCAGTGTGGACGATTTCTCATTGCCTATTTTTTACTCGTAGAATCATTAACGATTGCATTCAGTTTGATACAGCTGAGCGAGATTAATTGAAACACACTCATTTCTTCAAATCATACCTTAAACGTGATTTAACATGTCGAATAATGATCTAACATGATGTTAAGTAATCAAATGCAACATATAACCATAAAGCGTCATATTGAACCTTATCTCTGCTATGATCATTACAACTGATTGCATTCAGTAAGTCAAATTAATCTCGTTCAGTATATTCAAATCAATTGCTTTCAGTGGCAACTATAGTCACTAGATTCATAGTCTGGCGGATACAACGACGGGAGCCAATTTGAACTGTCAGTTGGCGGAGCCAATCGAGCATATCTCGAGTAATTCATGTTAAGGGCCTAAAAGCCATTTCTGAACGATGACTTTAAACGTTGATTTCTCACGAATCACGAGAATCCCACTATATCCTACTACTCCATATGGTAGAACTAACATTCTTCAACCAAATGCTGCTTTTATTTCACGAGAGTGATTTAAGATTCAAGAGAAATCGATATTTAAAGTCATTATTTACAAATGGCTTTTAGGCCATGAACATGAATTACTCTAGATATGCTCGATTGGCTCCGCCAAGTGACAGTTCAAATTGGCTCCCGTCGTTGTATCCGCCAGACTATGAATCTAGTGACTATAGTGGCAACGCATTCATTCAGGTATAACGTAAAGAAGAAAATTTGTTTCGCATGATTCTGTTTTCCTCGTTTATTCCTTCTTCAGTTTTCGCTTTCGAGGATTCGTGAGGAATCGTTTGATAGGAAACGTCACACTCGCTCACTAATTCTGTTAGCAACCGAGGGTTGCTATTTTATATTGGTGGTGCTCATGCGAGTGAATGAATTTTCCCATGCTTGCACGTTAGGTTTCTATTTATCTTAGCTTCCTTTTTCTTTGCATTCAATCAAACGATTTGGTTTGTTACGATACGAACGGATGCGGATAAAAACTATGGTTTGGAAACCTCTACGACTGACGCTCCTTCCGTTGCGTGTCGCTGATTGGCCAGTGTTCTCTTCGTAATTTGATCTTGCTTGCTGCTCAAGAAATAAAACATCCTCCCCCGGTTGAGGTTTCTCAAGACTTCTCGCTGACGGCGGGTTTGGAAGCTAATAATTGGGTGGACACCTTGTTGTTCAACGTCGATAATTGGTTCCACTCGCATAGACATCAACTGTTCGAACCAAGCCGTTTGCTCCAGGATAGACAGCTGCGATCCAACCCAACTTCCAGTTCACATAGATAAGTTGCTATCGTGCAAACCACTACCTTCTCCTTGCGGATGTTTGCACCATTCTTCTTTCGAGTGTAGAGGGTGTTGAAATAACCTCGATTCCAGGCCAAAACTGCGCGTGCAGCATTTGAAGATGATGCCACCGCGTCAAGTGAGATGCTTTGACATTATCCACGAATAGTTCAACTGGAACAATCAGTGGTCGTCCGATCAAGTAATGTTATTCGCAGTGGGTCCGCCGGTTCGTTGGATATGATGAACCAGGTTCGAAAGCTAAGGATGGTCTCGATTCCCGTTTGGATTCTACAAAGATTGTCGAATTTATGACTGGTGTTACCAACGACATGTTTGAGAAGTGTTTTTGTCGACTTCACGGCCTCATCTCGCAACCCTCCTTCTGGCCTTTTTTTTTTACTGCCGATCATCAATCAGATTGGACGCGTTTTTAATTCGTTTCTTGCATTTGTTTCAACGTGAGGTGAAATTTGTTTACTAAAACCTACCGTCGATTCTGTAATGTAGACCTGCGTCGGATGTGATTCCATATTCCATGCCGTCTGCGTGGGATTGCCTGTTCTACGGAGTCTCTACGGAAGATAAGACAAAAGGATAAGAGAATGTATATGCAATCGTATGTGTTGCCTTGTTGTAGCTTCTGTCAAATGCTTATCACGATGAACTTTGAGTTTGAATTACTAGTAAGAGAATAGACAGACCAGCTACAAACATTGAGAAAAAAAGCTCGGTGGTCATTCATCACTCAGCTAAAATAGCTGTTTTGCATGGACCTACAGATTATGTTGAGGATCAGCTTACGGATATATATAAAAAAAGCTGAGAGCGACTAATAGCAGCAGTTATGCTGGTAATCAGAGCTTAAAAAACCATATTCAATTTTCACCCTGACTGAGTCAAAATATTAGTCATCACGCACTGTTCCTAGCGAACATGAAGTAAACACAAATTTGCCTTCATGAATCTCTTGTGCAAGATGAGTCAACTTGTTTTGTGTTGCTTTACTTTGATCATTCATTCGTTCCAGAAAGCAGTGAATGTACGTAAGTGCAAACAACTCATTCAATTTCAACGTTCTACCGTGAAGACACTGTTCTTTCGTCTTTTGCATTCATTTAGAGAATCAATGAAGTGAAAAAAACCAAAACTTCTCGAATCGATCCTGCAAATGCCTTTTCTCGAACAAATGCCCCACAACCTCTGTAGCGATTTCGGCCATTTGGCCTTTTGGCTTCCTTTGCCTTCAGCCATGTTGGGGAATACTTGAAATCCTGTGGTAAAAAAAAATCACTCACGAACGCGAAAATGAATGACTGGTTACAAGAACATTCAGTCAAGCAACCAAAATCTCTTGAGGCTTGAATAGCCGTGTGCCTTGCTGTGGTGTGAATGAGTTATGTGGAACACGAGGACAACGGAATGACTGAGCATAGCAAAATAGTAAACACGAATATATTGCGTGACTGATATAACGAAATGAAGAGAGCGAAAATTGTACCTACTGAATATTTTTTTTACTCATCGTTAACGACGGGTGTCATTTTTTTCGAGCTCTGCTGGTAATGTTTCTGCAATTAATAACCACTTTATGTCACTACTCCATTTAGTGATTCACAATTCGAATAAATTAATGAAGTCGCTAGAAATCACGACATCAGGTAACACGGATAGCTTGAAAAGAAATAAAATAATTTTCAAATCACACTCCAATTTTAGAGCTGATATTATCAACGAGCTTTAGTCAATATCTGTAAATTTCCTGGCAGCACAATCTTCGTTTGAATAGTATCCCAATCTGGCAATTGATGTAAACGATAATAACTAAAGGGAAATGTAAGATTCGACTGAACTAAGTATGAAGACAATAACTTGCGCCATTTTGGATCAACAATAATTGGCTGATAAGGATAGGACACGTTAAAAAACACAGAACAAAGTTCGTTATTACCGCAATAGTTCTCACAATCATCGGCGATTTAACCATCGCAGCAACAGTAACATCAATAATACTAAAAATCCCCGCTACAAAAACTAGAGTAACAATAACAATCAAATTACCCCTAGAAAGCTTTTCTCAGCAGCGAGAGATTTGTGGATCAGGCGGCCGTCAATCGAGAAAGAAAAACGAAATTAGTTTATTCACGAATACGATGCTAACTGTACGACTGTTCGCACTCGAATAAAAAAAGGAAAAAACACGCCAACAAGGTTACTCGTGTAGCTCTGGAAAGTTGGTAGTACTTCGGATAACACTGTCATAGTTCGTTAGACGGGGGAGCACTCAATGCTAATATTACATCAAGATTGGTTCTCTCGACCAGCAACTAACTATAGATCGCCGATTCAATTTTAACGAGTCAAAATTCTAAATCCACACCCGAAAAGCGGTATAATTTCACGTCCAGATCCAGCACGCACTCTCGACTGGCCAGCTCCTGGGAGTTGTTCAGCTTCATCGTGCGCAGCATTTAGGAAATTTTATACGTAATTGATGAATCTATTGAAAGAAGACCATTATCGGTGAGATAAGTTAGCAGATTATCTTTTCATTCAATTAAAATTTGGGCAATAGCCTGAAAATACAGTTTCGATCTGTGTCACCGACTCCAACCTCTTTGAAAACTTGACGACCCCTCTTCATAAAGGAGAGGTTATTAATTTTAGTAACACTAATCTGGCTGATACGATCCTACAAACTAACTAACATAGATCATACACAGATCGAACCTGTAATTTCAGGCTATTGCCAAAATTTTAATCAAATGAAAAGAGAATTGGCTAACTTAAGATATATTCATAACAAAATTTTGTGTTGTACTACAAAATCATTTTAGCAAATAAAATTTGTTTTGTTCAACAAGACTTTAACCCCACTGACATGATATAGAATGGCGTGTCCATTTTATGGGGGAGACGAAGTTTGGATGAACATTGTAGAGTCGTGCGCACCGCATCATTACAATAATCCATGGATACGAACCGCCGACAGTGATGTTCCACTTTAACTACAACAACAGCAATAGACTGCTTGCTTGGGACGCGATGCTATTCACATAACTAACAGCATGACGCCGTGTGCTGTGTGAGATCGAACAGCATGCGAAGCTACCCGAATAAAAATAACCATACAATTAAAGTACAATAATATAAATTAACTTTAAAATCAACTGCCGCCCTAACATTCCGATAAAGGATATTAGAATCCTTAAAAACGAAGTCGGTCAAACGGCAAGACAATAATACTGGAAATATTAAACAATATTTTATGACACAAATGAACCCTTCTGGTGTAAAGTGTCACAAATAAAAAAAAACTGCCGCCCTTGAATCGTATTGTTCATTTATCAGATAAATGAAAAATGTATATGCTTATTACAATAGATTTACTATCACCCCATATGCTAGAATTTTCAGCAATTGTAAAACTATACAATGAATAGTAAATGACTCAAATTTGTTCGGAATTTTTTTTTCTATAGTTAAGATACATAACAACACCCTTATTCTGTTGTTGATGTCTCAATTTACATTAGATTCTATTGTGGAAACAAAAACTGCTATTGTTATCTTATAGTTATGAACAATACTTCAAATTTTTCACACTATTGGTTTTATCGTATGATTACAATTATGAGAATTTTTTTTCGGGTGGCGCGATCATCTATTCAGTCTGTGTTTGAGTCTGTATCGGTCTGCTAAATTCAAAGAAGTTTCGGTCCTGGCAATTTTCGAAGCAGGTGATATAAATTCTTGGAAAAATGTTGCAAAAAGATTGCATATTTCTTCCGAATTGCAGCCAGTGCGTTCATATAGATGCATGGATGATGGAAAATTGTCAGATTTCAATTCTGTTTTAACGTAATTGAAAAAGGGTTTAGGGTAAAACTTTATTAATTTTTCAGTGTTTTACTCTTCAAATGCGATGTCGATGGCTGAATTTAGTTGATTATAAACGTCGAAATATTTCTCTAAATCTTTATTGCTGTTATTTTTTTTTTGTAAATTTTGTACACCTTGTTCGCAACAGCGAATAAATTGCGTATATCGTGCTACTCCTAGTCACCGCAGCCAACCGAACGTCGCATCAGTCGCATCAGTAGCAGTAGTTACAGTTTCCCATCGTCCCTCCTTCCCCTCTTTTCTTTTTTTTTCACTAACCCCGAGCTGCCGCGGGTAATCGGCTTCCCCTCCCATACTAACCAATCAGCATAAACTATGTTTGTATTGCGTTGCGCAATGATAGCCAATCAGAAACGGCTGACGCAACATTTCACCTATAAAAGTAGAGCACAACTCTGAATTTGAATCAGTATTTTTTTAACAGTGAACGAATAAACATAATAGTAAAGAAAAAGTAGTGTTTTTATCACACGAAGAAAGTGCCCCTTTGGATATCCAGGCTGGAGCTGTCTGTTCGTAACATGGTGTTGCAAGTTTGCTGCGTTTCGACAAGAGTTGATATTATAGTTCTTTTCAGAACTCGAACGCACAACTACAACCCATTCCGCATCTAAACCATCCGTCCGTTCACTTGTTGTTGGCGATGGGCCAAAGCAAGTCCCTATCCGTGCGTCGGTGAAGTGGCACGCCGATTGATAGTCCACCTCATCGATTGATGTTGGCAGTGGTCAACCGAGTACATCTTGTGTGTTGGCTACATCCAACACACCTTTAGCATGCGATTTTTTATTTTTTTTATTTGTCTGTTATACCAGACTGGATATTTAGAATTGCCATGATGTCGTATTGTTTTGATTGGAACTTCTTCATGAATAATTCCGAAAAGATCATTATATAAGACATCAACAGCAATTTCAACATTCCGTAGTATTAGCCAGTTAACACGACTTAATCTGCATTTAATATGTTCATAATTTGCGTTATGATATACAAAGATTTCCTCGAATTCAAAGTCACAGAGAGAATTCGGTTGCTGTGTGAAATGCTTCATTTTTCCATAAGGGATTCAATGATTCATTCACTCATAAATCTTCGTGAACATTGGTCAGAAGAAAGTCCAAGTAACAGTTCTGCTGATTTTTGACATTATTAATATGATTTAGAATAGCAGGCAACCAGAGTATATTCAATATATCGACTCTATCTGGTTATTTATGTATTCTTTGTCTAGATTTTTAGGAACATTACTCGGTAAAGGGAAACGAGAGCAGAAATCTGCATTCTCCATAGTTTGTGATGATCGATATCTAATTTCAAAACTGTATAAAGATAATTTTATAATAAACCTTGACAAGCGTATGACGGAAATATAAAGTTTTATGGTCCGTATAAATTACGAAAGGCTAACTATAAATACTTTCCTGTTTCGGAATACTACCTCACAATGCCCTCCGCTCAATTTCAAACTACTTCTATTCAATTTTCACAGCCTGCCGTGAGCTAACGGAACTATCAATACTTTCTCTTCACAACTTTGTTCTAGCAAAAAAATGCTGTCTACTCCTAGAGCCTCATGGTGATGAGAAATTATTTCCTTTTCAAAAACAACATCATCACAGATCGTTACCCCGCGTATGGTAGAATACAAGGAAAGAACAATATCAAGTGTATAAATACTTGTGAAGTCTTAGGACACAACTTACAACTGCAACCTAACCCATAATTACATGCGTCTGTAACTACAATTGATGGCTTTTTGGGATCAAAGTGCTCCAAAATACTAGATGTTAACAAATATGTTTTACATGTTTAAAACCTTCCACTACACTCGTCAGTCCAAGCATACCTGGTGTCCTTTATTTAAAGATTATGAAAAGAGTCCAGCTTCAAGGACAAATTATGTATAAACTTGTTGCCGTAAAGTGCTGAAAGCCGACTATGCCCGCGACCTCAGTCGGTTAAATGATTCGCATGCGAGAATGGAATGGATTTTTCGGAAAAATAAGGATGCTATTAACAGGCTACAAAAATCAAACGATCTTATTCTCACCGGAGTGCCATACAACCCTTCGGAGAACATGAATTTGGTGATGCTTAAAGTTTCTGTGACTTTTGGATACGGCGATAAGAATGCTCCTCTTCTCTATACAAAGCGATTGGCCCGAGTACCCATTGTTGCGGGTGCAACACCACCGATTCTAATCCAGTTTGCCTTCAGAGCATCCAGAGATGAATTTTTTCAGCGTTATTTCACAAAGAGGAATCTGAATTTGAATCAGCTTGGATACAAAGTAGATCGACGCGTCTACCTCAATGAAAATCTCACCGAATCAGCTCGTCATATCAAAGGGATTGCTTTAAAGCTGAAACATTGTGGAAAGATTCATCAAGTTTTCTCCAAGGATAGGATTGTTTATGTGAAGCCGACCGTTGATGTTCCAGCCTTGCAGATTTACCATGTGGACCAATCATCGGAGTATGGATGGAGCAAACAATATGAAAACCATGATACCTAATCCTTCCCTATGCAATTCGTTTATTCCTTCATTAATTATTCCATGTTTCCATTCCTTTAAGAAATCCTTGATATCTTCCCTCCTGAAAGTCAAACATAGTTGAATCATTGGATGAATCTCGTCTTCATCACTGATGCTGTTGCTGTTGTTCGAGTTGCCTACTTTATCACCATCGCCAAAACAGTCGTTGTTGCATTTTAGCGCCTTCAATTGAACGAGCGATCAAAGCACATTTAGATGAGTAGAATATTATTGAAACCTTTTGAAATGTGTGCTGTTTTTTTTTTTTGCTCGATGCTCTTTCCATTCTATCACACCCTTCAACTCCTCTGGTCGTATTGATTATCCCCTGCTGCAAAGAACGTTGACAGATTTTGATTGGTCCCAATTATTTAGTATTACTGATTTAGACCTAGCACTCGACCTCTTCAATAGTCACATAATTAACCTATTCAAAAATTTCGTTCCTCTGCGACAAATACGGTCCAGTCCGAATGCTTTGTGGTTTAATGATGAAATGCTAAAAGCTATGACCAATAGAAACATTGCATATTGCCTTTGGTCTTTGGATCATAATCAGTTCAAAAGGCTACGTAGCCGAGTGACCAGCTTCATAAATAAAGCTAAATTTGACTTCATGGGAAACTACTTAGAGTCTGGTAACTCCGTTGTGGTAAGAGTTGTGGAGGAAACTTAAACATTTGAATGTTGCCACCATACATGGCATTTCACCCAAGTGCGCCTCTCACATGCGTATTGCTTGCCTCCTCTGGGGATGACCAGTTGCCACACTGGCGAGAAAATCACCACGCTTACGATGAGTGCAAAACAAGCCAAGTGTGAGAGGGAGTCTCTTGAGAGCATTTGTGGTGAAAATTTGAGAGCACGCTCTCGAGTGAAATGAACGAATTGTGCTCTCCAGTGCACCCACCTAGTTCTCGCTGGTTTCCTCTTGAGAGACCGCTCTGCAGAGCCAAATCTTTAGAAAATCTTCAGTGCCCTTTTTTATGCATGTTTCCAAACTTATGAATCCAAAGTTGTAAGGATTTTTTTAATTCCTTTGTGAATGACTTAGATGTGTAAGTACTCCACCTAAGTTATTAACCTATATACAAGGAAAAAACGTGATAATAAGATAATAATGGAGAAACAAAAGGTTTATTTTTTTAGTAGTTATTCGTTTCGGGTGTTGATGGGGCACATTCGGAACTGTTCAATGCCTTACCACATGTTTCGTCTTGGGGTTTTTGGGAATGGAGAATGTTCTTATGATAGGTAAGAGACCCCTCCCTTCTCTGAAAGGGGAGACTCCCATACAAATGAAACACAAATTTCTGCATAACTCAAGAACGAATCAAGTTATTTAAACCAAATATAGCATGTGGGGTTTTCGGGAGACGAAATTTTTTTCTATGGTGATTTGAGACCCCTCTCTTCTCTTCTGTGGGGGTTTTTGGAGGCAAGATTTTTTTTCTATGGTGGTTCGAGACCCCTTCTTTGACTGGGGGAGGTGCTCTTATACAAATGAAACAGAAATTTCAACCAAACATAAGTATTATCCAGGCAACCGAAACACAAAATGTGTATTTTTCGGATAGGCAGCATGATCTGATAGAAGATAGAACCCCTTCTTATTTAAGAATGGGGGATGTTTCAGTTATTCTTAGTGCTACATCATGCACAAGAAGTTAATCTCAGATTATGAACGAGAAAACTACGTTCAAACTGACAGGACACGGTGTAGTTTGAAGATAAATGTTTTGTCTATGACATGCTTCAACATAGAAAAATAGCCATGGTAGACACTAACGATCCGAGGATTAAATTTGTAACACACATCTACGTTTTATTTTGCAGAAATAACACACATTAGCAAACAAAAATATATCAACAAAACTCATAATTTTTTTTAATAAAAGCGCCAGTTCTATTAAATTTTTATTCATTTGGTTCAGCTTGTATGAAATAAAATGATATACTCTAGATTAAAATTTTAAATGGGCGTTATTGCAAATAATCATATCTAGAAACCGCTAAAGAAAGTATCAATAACTACACTAAAAAAAATCGTCACGTTGTTTCCACGTGAAACGCACGTAATTTTCGTCCACATCCAAAACCAGATGTGGTCCACATCCATAAACACGTGGAATTCACGTAAGAGCTACGTGATTTCCACGTAAATCAACATTCTACGTAAAAATCATATAATTGTTACGTGATTTTTCACGTACAATTCACTGGCACGTAATGTTCACCAGATTTTACTGAAGAAGATTTGGTTACGTGTTGAGGTGAAAGTTACGTGACATTTCACGTGGAAATAACGATTTTTTGAATGTACATCTCATTTAGCGGAAGAAAATGTTTACATGTTTAAACTCAATCTGTTATAATAAAAGATTTATTAAGATATAGATGAAGAATGGCACTGGCATTTCCTTTGTTTTGATTTGAAATTCTGTCGAGTATAGATCTGTCAAATTCCATAGCTTTTGTTCGCTTTGACAGTTGCATCCCAACAAGATGCTAGAAAAAGATGTCCAGACTCGGTTTCGTTCTTATTGCCCCATTTATTTGTATTCTCGCTGAGTCATATTTGTTCTATGTATGTGTGCCTTGGTGCATTCTGGCTTACTATTTATAAATAATACGGAAAGATCTAAGCTTGTGCTTCTTGGTGTTCTGCAGCCATGTAGTACATCTCGATGATGATGATGCTGTCAGTGGTGCATGTTTCGTATATGGCGGTTATTTCCACGAGACGGTAGCCACCACACGTGTTCGTTCGAATGCTGTTGAGGCCAAATTTGGGATGGTCCGGTAATTGGCGCCCGGTATGCACACCTCGGAAGAGTGACGACTTCCGATGGTCCGTAATGTGCTGGGGAATATCACTTACCCGCCGACGAGACATAGCTACAAGCTGGCGAGTCTTTGGCGGCGTACGCGATCTCCTACATCTACCTGGACGTAACACCTTCACTTAAAGGATATTAGGTCATTCAAGTAAAAAAGAACGCACCATATTACAATCTCGTGTTTTTCATTTTGGTCTTTAATGTGGCGAATAGTTACCAGAACTTCGAGCAGAGTCATTGTGTGTTTTTATTGTGTCACTGGTTTTTGTTAGGAAACATTTTAGCCTATTCAGCTAAGAACTTTTTTTTTGTGGTTAGGCTTCATTCCATACAATTTACAGAAAAAAAATCACTGGGCTGAAACACCATGGATTTCTTTAGACAATTTCACCATACTGGAATACAAATTTAGTCGGTTGGATTAGGCTTACCAATAACAATGGATTTCTTGATAAAAGAGGACTCACTAAAATTTTCAATTGGCTAGCAACTGCAAACTAACAACTTTGCACTTAGACAACAACTTAGATTTCGGAACTACGTCCAACCAATGCGTTAATCAAATCTAGAAAGAACTGTAATTGAAGATGGCCTACATCTTAACATATTACGCAACTTATATTAGGGTAACGGGATGTAATATTAGCCTAACTCCTTCATTTGGCTTATGTTCCAAATGTGTCATTAATGTAGCAATAATCAACAAAATCATGTTGCTTTTAGGATGACCGATGGAATCCAAAGCAATTGAGACAATATTAATCATCTTATAGTTGTTCACTTCCGCGTAATTTTCGATTTCTTGAACTTTTGGGCCATCATGAGTTCACTGGTTAGGCTGAACAGATGATCTACACGATCTTCAAGCGATCTAAATTTGGCTTAATTGAATCGATAAAACAAGTAATGCAGTCTGGATGTGCAGAAAATAGTTAAACGTTACAAACTAATCATTCCCATAGCTAAAACAACAATTATTCTACAAGAAAACCCCAATGTTGGGGATATATTATTTTGTATGTTCCCTACTATGGCCTGTTGTATCAATAACGTAGTAAATAGGTTGTTATTGGTAAAAATTTAAGTGGAAATGCATAGCAAATGCTAGTAAATCATATATGAACATTACTTATGTGTTTCAAAGCAGTTTAACTTTAGTTTGTTTTGTGAAATTTCGTGTTCAGTAATGCCAATACAGCTGGCAATGCCTTAATTCATAAAATAAGTAAAAAAACCGTACAAAGACTGCATTAAGTAATAAATCCATCGAATGGGACGAAGTTACATCCATGAATAGACCCAATTTGGTGCCTGTAGACCGACATTAAATCCATATCCCTTGAAAGTTTCTGACTTTATAAAAAGAGTTGTGTAACTTTTCGTGATACATACTACCAAATGTCTTATTAAACTTATCAAGCTTATCTGTGCAAGTGTAGAACAAGTTAAATCTCGCCATCAGCTTGAAAACTTTAAGAGTTATAATCAAAAATGTTATCGATGGTTGCATAATAGGCTGAGTCAAGGGACACATACTCTATTGTTTCATAATTTTGCAGATCATTTTTTTTGTTTTGCTATACAGTCTGCGGTCATATCAGAGAAATCTGTCTTGCTTCGCAATCAGATTCAAATGGGTATTTATAATTCTCGCCATCGGGTAGATTCAACATTTCTCACCCAAACAGTTTCAAAAACAAACTATTTGCGGAGTAAATAGTTCTTCTCTTATGCAATTTTTCCAAACCTCTGATAACGACGTTACAAATGACGCCAAAATGGCTAACCGGTTTATATATGATGATTAATAATTTTCTAACTGGCAAGCAAATTCATTTGAATCGGGTATTTTTGGCATGGTTATTGTTCCGCTTCGGGTCCCTTGCGTTCGGAGCTTAACACTAGTGTTCGCCGTAGAAAAACCCTTACTGACCGAGTCTCTTAATACTCTGGCTCTCCTGTAATTACATTTGCGAGAATTAGTTTTTGTTTGTTGTTTACACGCTAAATGAACAGTGGATACATATAAAATAAAACGGGCTTGACTAAATAATATCAAATTATTAATTAAAGCTCTTGGGGCGATTCACTCCGGGCACACCACGCAAAAACATTTCTGACACCAATGGTTCTATCTGGGTACATTCGTTAAGTCGTAAAGCACGCAGTCACGTCTACCTGGGTCGCACTCGGGCACATTCAGATGCTTACATTTGTACATAGTCGATACAGTCGGTACAGTTGATGACTGGTAATCACACAAATGATGAATATATTGGCACAAAACATAGTGTTTCCTCCTCGCTTAAGCTTTTTAAAATATTAAAATCCACTGTGTTGGCCTGATGTAATTACCAAATGCATCATATTGATGAACTGAGGAATTCCATTTTTTATCAATTTTATAAAAAGAAACAATTTTACTTTTCGAGTTTAGAGTAGCTTGCCTTTAGCTCCAACATAATATGATTTCTTCAAATTTTAGCTTTCGCCTCTTTTCAAATGTCAGTCTAGAGTTATAAGTTTTGTCATTTGACCTCAGTCTTGGTCTGTAGGTTTGGAATAGGTAGAAACCTAAAAATTTCATGATTCTCTGTTAGTTATTTTCGTTTTCCGAATGCGCCCCATAACTTTCCGAAACTACCCTACGTACGGGGCACATCCGGAAAAATATGCATTTTTCCGAAATGCAAATAAACAACTGAAAATTGCATAAACGCACACCTTTAAAACACTCTTATGATTCTTCAATGTCCAAATGACAACTAGAATGAATTCAGGATCTCTGGCGACGTTCACAAAATATATGAATTGGAAGAAAAAGTGTCCAAAACTACTCCTCTCTCCCCGAGAATATGTGAATTTTTAATCAATGTATTAATTTTAAATTCAAATATTGTATGTAGTTAAGGCCACTGCTTTATATGGAGCCGTCATATTGTGCACTTGCTTAGGAACGCGCAGAGCGTTTTATCCGCCATCGCCAGGAAATACATTATGGTTAGGGTTGTGGCGCGTTAAACCACGCATAAGACATCCACACTCCCATGCCTTAAACATTAATCTGCTGTATAGGGCGAATGTTAGGTTCCTATAGTTGCTTATGGACTCTCCATTCACAACTATAGAAACCTAATGCTTTAAAGGTACCGCAACCATTGCAGCCTTACCCTATGCAAGATAATGTTCAAAGGAATACCTTTGTATATTAATATTGCTAATGTTTTCGTACACGCGCCCTCACAAGAATCTGCAATCCTTTATTCAAGGTCAAATTCATACGTTATAACGAACATATCAAAACCGAAATGAGTAAAAATGGAAACCGGAACCTGAACGACAAACCATTCGCAAACGCGCTAGCTAATCTACTTATTTAGAGAATCAACATCAGTGTATCTGACCAGTTCACGCACTCCAGAGTTCTCTGGGGTGCGGATCTCTGTTTTCACTGCAGTGCGTTTCAGAGCGCTGAGTTTACTCGCCAGTGGCTTTCAGAGGCAAGTGATTTAATCTCACCGCGCAGCTCATTTCAAAAACTACAGATAAAGGAAGAGTGTGGTGAGTATGCTGCTGCGTGCAGCGCTCCTGCATGAACAAAAAGAGAAGAGGAAGTGGTATATTCGCTCTTGTCTCCCACAGAGGAGAATGACAAGTATGGTTGCCACTAAGTTTAATCGCTGTGTTAAAATTAATAATACTAGTGAAGAAAAAAATGCGTTTTATGCAGCAAATTTTACAATAGATCCAGAATTACCTTCGATCCCACCAGAGAATTCTGATGGTTTCCGTTTTTCTCCATGTAATGCTTTAGACATTTCTAATGCAATTTTATATATCTAACGGAATTGGTATGCATGGTGTTTCTTTAAAGTTGATCTTTCATAATAAGACCAATTCCTGTTCAATTTAATTATTGAAACCGCCAGATTTCCTCGAGCATGGACAACTGCAAAAGACATTCCGATTCGATAAAGGCCTGCAGGTACTAGTTTGGATAATCTTCATTCAATTAGTGTCCTATGTTACTGTCCAAAGCCTTTGGAAAGATCCTTAAAAGTCAGATTCAAGAATATGTTCACCGTTTCAATCTCCTCAGTCCGTACCAATCTTGTTTCCGATCTGGGCACAGCACAACCTCATCTCTCCTCAAGGTACATGATGATATCCATATTGATAAAAAGGAGTTGCTTTTTTTACTTTTGATAGATTTTTCGAAAGTTTTCTACAGGGTTTCACATATCAAACTAACGAAGAAACTATCCCACAAATTTGAATTTCTGTCTTATCAACTCGTACTTAAGTGCTCGTTCGCAAGTGATTGATATCGAAGGTATTTTTTTCTGCTTCCATTAGCATATTGTCAAGTGTGCCCCAAGGGCCTGTGCTGGGTCCACTTTTATTTTCATTATTCATTAATGATCTTCCATCAGTTCTTCAGATCTGCATGATCCACATGTTTGCAGATGATATTCAATTGTATCTTTGTTCGATTGATTTATCTATAGAAAAAATGACTCGACTAATAAATAACGATTTAAGAAATGTTTCGCTATGGTCATCAAGAAATCTCCTTCCTATAAATCCATCCAAAACGAAAGCTATGTTTATATGCAGACGGCGGATGGAGTTACCAAATATTATTATAAATAACGATGCGATTGAATACGTCAATAAAGCTTCCAATCTCGGCATAATTATACAAAATAATTTAGAATGGGACACTCAAGTGAATTCTCAATGCGGAAAAATGTATGCTGGACTGCGACATTTGAGACTCACGGCTAGTATGTTATCGTTATCAACAAAAATTAAGCTTTTCAGTTCTCTTTTAAGGCCGCTCTTTTCGTACGGACTTGAATTGATTGTGAATACACCTGCTGGTATTCTAAATCGTTTAATAATTGAATCACTGTGTACGTTGGGTCTTTAATTTATCAAGGTACGCTAGAGTAAGACATTTACAACAGCAGCTCTTGGGCTGGTCTTTTTATGAATTCTTTAAACTTAGAATGTGTGTGAATTTATTTTAAAATTATACATCAGAGTCCAAGCTATTTGCATGACAAACTTCAGCCGTTTAGAAGCGCTCGAGCAAGACAATACGTTGTACCGCAACATAACTCTTCTTATTACGGTGGTACCATTTTCGACCATGCAATTGTTCTACGGAAACAGCTCTCTGCTAATATACATAGCATATGAATAGAAGTAGCTGAAATTGAGCGTAGGAAAGGCGGCATCCGTTCAAGCAAACAATATCTTGCCTAGCTAACACAGTGCGTGGTAGGCAAGGGGAAGGGAACCCCCTTCACAGGCAAAAGAGTGCCGGTTGATCGTGCTCATATACCACCAATAGCACAGAGCAGTTCTAGCGATGTGAAATTTCTGTTTTACACTTCCTACATGAGCGTTTCCAGTTGAAATCAGCCGGAAAAAGTCAAAATCTTGGACGACCCTCTCCGATTTGGATGAAACTTTGCACATGTCTTCGGAATTGGTGATGATGGATTTTCCGCGGGTTAAGGAAATTTTTTGACTCAAGACATTTTTTTCAAGAGGGCGTATGTGTTTTGTCATGCGTATTTTTCAAAAAATCATAACTCGAAAACCGTTGGTTGTAATAAAATTGCGTCTGAAAAGAAGTTGTGGTTAATTAATTTCACTTTATGAAAAACAATTGCAAACTGTAAAAAAAAAATTTTTTCTTCAAAAAAAATCAAAAATTAAACTTAAAAATCAATTAGCAAATTTGTCCAACGTACGATTTTTATAATTTTTTTTTCAAAAAGGCTTTGAGTCATGAGAAGAAGAATAGAAGTTGTTTTACGATGGAGCAACTTAAGATAAAAAAGTTCTTTTTTTTTAACAATCTATATTTATTTATTTATTTTTGATTCGTCAACAGATAAAAATGCTTATCCCAATGACAATAAGCTAAACTTACATTACATACAACAATTAACACATACATCTTCGGAAACAACGCTTATTAACCTCACGGGATACATTAAAATTAAACACGTTATAATAGCTGTTGAAGACACGAGCCATGCTTAGCACAGGTTCGTGTTTGCCGTAGTTGGTCCTTGAGTGCCGGTTAATGAAGAATGATTGTAAACGTAGGTTTCGTCGTCGAGTGTTGATGTTCAAGAGACTAAGTAAAGTGGAACAGTCGATGTTTCCCTGAAGAAGGTCACCAACGAAACACGCTTTGGCCACCATACGCCTCCCTTCCAATATCTCCAGCTTAATGAGCTTACACCGGCTTCCGTAGCTTGGCAATCTGCGAGGGTCTTGCCAACGAAGATGTCGTAAAGCAAAGCGTATAAACTTCCGCTGAACTGCTTCGATCCTCTGGACTGCATTTTGGTAGAAAGGGGACCAAACGACAGCGCAGTACTCCAAAAAAGGACGAACCAAAGAGCAGTACAGTGTCTTCAGACAATAAACATCTTTGAAGTTTTTTGCGAAGCGGAAGATGAATCCTAGCTGCGATGAGGCTTTAGAAACTATATAGGCAATGTGGTTCTCGAATGACAGTTTGGTGTCTAGCATTACTCCCAGATCCTTTACTGTTGTTTCACGTTTTAAGCGCGTTCCTCGAAGGATGTAGTCGTGGAGATACATCGCACGTTTTCGGCCAAAAGAGATAGTCGAGCATTTGGATACATTTAAGGACATTCTGTTGATCCGGCACCAGTCGTCGAACACTTGTAGTTCCTGCTGAAGAAATTGGGCGTCTTCTGGGCATTTTATGACGTAGTACAGTTTTAGGTCGTCCGCGTAGGATAATTTCAGGCATCTGAGGACCAAGTTCACGTCGTTCATGTATAAAAGGAAAAGGAATGGACCAAGGTGGCTGCCTTGTGGAACGCCGGATGTCACTGAAAAGCTGGACGAGGCATAATCTGAAATCTTCATAGACATAGATCTCCCAGTCAGGTATGAGCGGAGCCAGTTCAACAATTGATCGTGAACCCCCATTTTGTCGTATTTGGAAATTGCAATCTGATGGTTCATTTTATCAAAGGCCGCAGAGAGATCTGTGTATATGGCGTCTACTTGATGACCGCGTTCCATTTCACGGATGATGAACGATGTAAATACGGTAAGGTTGGTCGCCGTTGAGCGCTTGGGCATAAAACCGTGTTGGTCAGAAGAAATAGTGTGTGAATAGTCATGCACCAGCCTTTGGAGAACAATCAGTTCGAATAGCTTAGATACAGCACTTAGTGCAGCAATTCCACGATAGTTGGCGACGGATCGTTTGCATCCCTTTTTGTGTATTGGAAAAACAAACGACTCTTTCCAGCATTCGGGAAACACACCGGAAGTTAATGACAAATTGAAAACCGTAGCCAAGGGTGCAGCGAGTGTGTTAAGGCAACGTTTCAGAACAATTGAAGGAATACCATCAGGACCGCATCCAGTTGAATTTTTCATCTGCTTCCCGGCTGAAACTACCATATCACTATGGATAGTGAAAGCAGAGCCAAATACAGATAAGCGGGGAACATTGCTAGTAGCAGCTTCGAGGCCCTCGGCATCCAGAGTTTCCTCACAGAAGACACTACTGAACTGATTACGGAACAAGTTGGCGATATCCGCGACAGAGTCAGCTTCATTTATGCCGTCAGTCATATTGGAGGGTAAACCGGTTTCCTTCCGTTGTTCATTCACGAACCGCCAAAAGCTTTTCGGTTTCGTTTTGAGCCGACTCTGCAATCGAGACTGATGCGAGTTGTATAAGCGGTTATTGAGGTGTTTGTAATTGTCGTTGGCGCGTGCATAGATTGTCCTCGTTGAATCGGTGCGATATATGCTGTGTTTCCTAAGAGCAGCCCTTTTAACACGTTTCAAATGTTTGAGATCGGAATTAGACCAAGCAGGTTTGGGAGGCTTACGGTTGAGTTTCTTAGGCACGAATTGATCAACGGCGTACAGCAAAATACTACACATAGTCGAAGCAGCAAAATTCGCATCCCCGTTTGCAAGTGCCGTGTTCCAATTCACGCCGGCGAAAAAATTGTTCATTTGCTCAAAATCAGCATGGATGAAGTCATAATAAACTTTTTCGATGTCGTCATGGAAGCTGTACTCAGGTTTAAATTCCAGTGTCAGAAGCAGAGGGGAATGATTTCTGCAGCTTTTCGCAAGCGGTGTCGGAGCTTGAAGAACGGAACATCTTTGGCCATATTCTTCGCTGATGAAACAAAGATCCAGCAAACGGTTATTTGCGTTAGGAATGCCATTAATTTGCCGAAGTCTGGCGGTAGAGTAAGCGTCAAGCAAGAAAAGAGAAGCCGGTCTGAATGACGAACAGGAATTGTCTGGATAGCGGAAGCCGTTAGTATCGATGTTCCATGAAATCGTGCTGAGGTTAAAATCTCCCACGATGACGATATTGTCGCTGGGTCCCATTTGAGACACGATCCAATCCAAAGAAAGAGCGTGCTTTTCGATGAGACTTCTGTCGCTAACACGATCGGGGGGAATATAGACCACGGAAATAAACAGAGTTCCGGTTTTAGTGGATATCGCCACCCAAAGATGTTCAACCGTTGAGTCTTCTGGAGGCTTCAGAAGTCGAGATTTGAATTTTGAGCGCACGGCAAGAAGAACTCCACCACCAGATTTCTTGTTGCTATTGAGCGACGATCGGTCTAGCCGGTAGACATTATACGTGTCGTCGAACAGTTGCTTCGATGATGTGTTTATATTAAGCCAGGTTTCCGTGAAGGCGTAAACATCGTAGCACGCGTCACTGCATGCCAGCTGGTACTCGGCGAGCGAACTGTTGATACCACCTACGTTCTGGTAGTACAGAAGGGCTGTCAATGAGGGGGCAGAGGATTCGGCAGGCAGCGATCTGAAAGGTGAGGCAGCATCAGCCCGAGCAACGTCATTAGGTAAAGGATACTTGCCATAGATGGCAGCTTGGAGAGCCCTGTCCCCATCACTAGACCCAGGGCCGGGACGACTTTGATGGCTGGAACTAGCATTTGGAACATCGTTGAGACTAGCATTGGGCACAGCTGAGCTAGGAGGGTCCAGGGCTTCCATACTGCTTTGTGACGTGCGTCCCAAACCGGTTGAAGTTACGGTCGATGAATGTTGATGACGAGCTTGGGTGAAATAACAGGTGTGTAGCGGGTTGGTGGACGTTGATAACAGCGGTCTAGTAGAAGCATCGGCAGGAGAAAGAACGCTGGAATCGGAAGATTCATCAGGAAGAGTACGTTCTACAAATTCCGGGTACTTGCCTGAATTCTTTGAAGTAAGAAAAAATCAAGTTTTTTCTAATTTGTTGTTTTTGCATAAATAACCATATTTTAATAATATAATACGATTCTTCTAATGATTTTAAACAAAACTACTCTTAGTGAGCAACATTCTATATGTATCCGTTTTCGAGATAATTTGAAATTAATGTCGAAAAAATGGCTTTTTCCATGAAAATATCCCTTTTTTAAATGTTAGTCGTGATTGTCCATCTACAAAAGTATTTTTTTTCAAATTGTACATAAAATTTTCAACAAATATGCTTTTGACACCAAGAAGATTGAACATCTTCTTAAATAACGAAATTAACAAATCTTAATTACCAAATAAAAATTTTGAGTTTTTTTTTGTTCATACATGATTTATTTATTTTTTCTACTATTTAAAAAAAAATGTATTTACATTTTTACAAACACTATTTCCTTACATTCCTATAAATATTATGAAAACTCAGTATTTCAGCAGTTTAAAATATTTTCGCAGCGATTTTGTTATCTGCAACTGGAATGAAGGAGTGATATTTCTGTGTACCAGGAATCATTTTTGTTTGCTGATAACTACCACCCCATTCTGCAGCTCCCTCTTCATATTCTTCTTGTAAAACATAGCAAAATGATAATTTTGTGAAATTTTCTTAATTTCTCTTAATAGCCTAATCATACAAAGTTTTCGCACTTGTTATTGGATGTTCATGTTGTTTGGCCAAGCTTGCTCTTGTTGCGATTCGTTTTATTGTGCCGCCAATTGCATCACATGGTCCCTTACCATGTGAAGTTGCGAAAAAATGCCACTCAGAATCAATGTTGTATTTCACTTTAAACTTGCAGAGGCTTGCAATTTTTTTTCTATTTTTGTATTCGGAAGCAGCCCCATCAGACATAAACATGGCCTTTTTTATATTCATTAGTTGATTTAAATACGTTAGTAATTTAGAAATAAATACTTGTACCGCAATTGTATCATGTCTTAAAACTTCTGATATTACAACAAAACTTAGATTTTTAAGCATTCCTGACTCCATATAATAAATAACAAACGGATGAATTGTAGCCTGATCATTGTTCCAATGATGACTTTGAACAGCATCCTGAAGTAGCAAATGAATAATTATCTGCAAAATCGCAAATAATAACTACTTCTCCTTCTTTTAATGAAGACTTTGTATCTTTTAAAAATTTAGATTGCTTTGTTTTTATATAATCATGAGTTAATAGTTTTTCTAATTTCTCTAAAATATTCAACAAATTCATCGACAGGTTTTAAAAGCGTTTCTAAATTACATCTATCAGTTGTAACCCATTGTTCGAAAGATATCTCAGACAAGTTATGTTTCTCAAGTTCTTTTAAAAATCTTATCTCAAATTCTGACAGCATGGGACAATTTTCGCATTCACGGAGGTAACAATATTTTGATCTTGATGATGAATTACACAATAACTTCTCAAAATGTTGATTACAATCAGTGTTGAATGAATATTTTATTAAACTGTGAAGCATTAAATCAATATTTTCGTAAATTGTGCAAACACAAACGTTGTGAGAACCTGAAGCATTTAGCAATTTACAATGTTTTGGTCGTAATGCTGCAAAAGTACTAAATCCAATTTTATGTTCACTGGCTTCTTTAAATCGAGTGAAAGTTTCTCTAAGTGATGAAAGTAATAACCGTTTTTGAATTTGTTGACGCTTACCATTAGTGTTTACAGAGTCATAATCTCTTTGTCCCGGCATGGCTCTGCTGATGTCGTCCTCGTCAAAAAATTGTATCACTTGATTCTTTATATCCGGATTCAAACAATTCCCCGATCGGGGTAGCCAATACTCCATTTTCGGCTGCCAATTCTTTTGCTTGTAATGCAAGGTATTTGTTTGTTTCAAATTTGCTCGTTATCGTCCACGAATTAGGCAAAATTGTTAATATACGTATTTTATCTATTCTCGAACAATCTGGTTCTATGATTTTTTCTTTCAATTTGGAAATAATTTCATCATATTCCACAACCTTTGTTTTCAATGCAGCTAACTCTTCGACTTCTTCTTGTGGTGGTAAGCTGAATAGATATTTTCTAATACCTGCTATAATTTCGGCAAATTTTTGCCGACGGTATTTATCGTTTTTAAATTCTGTAATGGATATCGGAGACACATTTTTTCCTTCAATTCCATTATTTAATAACTCAATGTTGTGCATCCTGGAATAATCCGGTAGGTCACTGTCCTGATAAGATGCCGAGGTAATTGAAGCTGCCGATGGTATTTCCTCCAAATCGTTCCGTGATGTGGTTGGTGCTTCGTCATGTCCACCGTTTTCTGGTTGCTCCACTCTTTCGACAGGATTACGACGATACGAATATAACCGACATGAATCACAAATTCTTAATGACGTGTCCAAATGGACCGTACACTGCATGGATAAAAGTTTTTCAATTAACTTGTCAGTTAAATTTCTAAGTTTAGGCGAACACCGTCTCCCGATTTCACGAAAAGGTTTACAACTATGCTTTGTTTCGAGTTCCATTTCAAATCGTTTTACACTTTACGCTACTTATGAAAGACACTGTTAAACTGATGTCATGATTTTGTAATGTAATCCTTTTTATACGTACTAGGTACGCACTTTAGGTACTTTTTTGAAATATTGGTATGTGCAGGGGTATGCATGTAAATTATATTTTCTGTCAACACCAAAGGGAATGCATGAATAGCTATAAATGGGCGTAACAATTGTATTCTTACTGGTATAAACAGTTTAACTAATTAAATACATTATGTTTCTACCTGAACAAAATACGCTTGTACGCTAACATGAATACTAATTATTTTTGTTTCGGGTTAGGTTTTCATAATATACTGTAAGCAAAAGCAGCAAATTTTGTCGTGTTACCTACAGTAAATATCAGGAATCAGTTTGTCTAGTATTCTCGGTAATAAAAGGTATATTGTAGAAAATTTTATGTACAATTTGAAAAGAATACTTTTGCAGATAGACAATCACGAGTAACATTTAAAAAAGGGATATTTTCATGGAAAAAGCCATTTTTTCGACATTAATTTCAAATTATCTCGAAAACGGATACATATAGAATGTTGCTCACTAAGAGTAGTTTTGTTTAAAATCATTAGAAGAATCGTATTATATTATTAAAATATGGTTATTTATGCAAAAACAACAAATTAGAAAAAACTTGAATTTTTCTAACTTCAAAGATCTTTTTTATCTTAAGTTGCTCCATCGTAAAACAACTTCTATTCTTCTTTTCATGACTCAAAGCCTTTTTGAAAAAAAAATTATAAAAATCGTACGTTGGACAAATTTGCTAATTGATTTGAAAGTTTAATTTTTGATTTTTTTTTGAAGAAAAAAAATTTTTTTTACAGTGTACCTCTTTTTTCTCATAAAGTGAAATTAATTAACTACAACTTCTTCTCAGACGCAATTTTATTACAGCCAACGGTTTTCGAGTTATGATTTTTTGAAAAATACGCATGACAAAACACATACGCCCTCTTGAAAAATTTGTCTTGAGTCAAAAAAATCATTTAACCGGTGGAAAATCCATCGTCACCAATTCCGAAGACATATGCAAAGTTTCATCCAAATCGGAGAGGCTCGAGTTCAGTCATTTGCTCATTTTGCAGAGAAATGCTCACATATGACAGAAATCAATTTCCAATTATAGGTGTTTTTAAGACACAACTACTAAGAATATGATCCGCCTAAAAACCAAAAATCGGGTTTGAAAGTTCATTACTGATAACCTTTTCAAACATTTGTTTTATTCGGTCAAGTATCACTTCCGTCTCATCTTTATCTCCAGCCATTCCCCCGGCATTATCTGTTGGCATTCCTTCGTGGGGTGGCATTTCCATTTGGTGCTCGCTGTTGGTATTCTTGCTCATACTTTCACTCTGTTTTGCTCTGCTTATTCGGTGTCATCCCTATTTACCGTGGCTCTCGTATCGTCGCCGTCAGTTTCGGTCTGGGAAATGTCTGCACTAGTGGTGTCTCGACTACCAACGGATATCGCAGAGGAGCACAGTCTTCGTATGCGAGTCCCTGTCGGACCCCTACATACTCGAAACACTTCTTCGTCCTTCTCCAATTGCATGACGAATCGAGTGTCGAAGTTCGTCCGACAATTTCGGTTGGGCAAAGACTTCCGATTCATCGGCGCCCCGACGACCCTACGTCAAGCTCGTCCTCTCTCTTTAAGTCTGACACTACTCTGCCTCTCTCGTACGCTGATCGCTTCTCCACTTTTTTGCAGCTCGGTTAGACTATTCTGTAGACAGTACTCCACATGCTTTCATCCCGACACATTTTCTCGACTATGTTGTCCGGTATCTCCCTTCGAACAGTCGCAAATCTAGGACATTCAAAAACCACTGCTCTGGTGTTTCCTCCACTTGCTCGCACTCCGGGCAGATGGAGACGCAGCATAACCAAACCGATGCAGTTGTTTCCGAAAACAGCCGTGGCCTGACATAAACTGGAACCACCTTTCGGTATTACTTCTGTGAGGGTGCTAGTGTGCTTTACGCACCCTCTGTGTCTAACTACATAGGTCTTTAGTATTTAGCTTCACCGACCTGACGCTGATTCGATCGAGATGCTCCTGGATCTAAACAGGGTTTGGGATGACTGGTGGTCCATCCAGATCGTCCGCGATCTCCCTACCCGACCACTTACGGTACCTGCCGAACCTCGCATCGTATGGTTCTTCCTTCGATCGAGAAAGCCAGGGACAGGACCGGGGTTGGAACGTCTGGGAGTGCGGCATTACCCTGTTCGCCATGTCACGACCGCTTACGACTTCTTGCCGGATCCCGCGCCGTATGGCGTTTCCTCCGTTGTAGTTCGTTTAGCCGTTAACAGGAGCCAAGTGGGGGTGTGTGGGTGTGTTTTTTTAACACGAGATGGAAGGGTGTGAGGATGAGGGTGTCAACTCCTCGACCCACTAAAAACCCATCCGTGCCTTAAGCTCTGGGCCCTCCCCGGAACCAACTTTCGGTATTACTTCAGGTAGAGGGCCATTGTGTTTGTTAAGAACCCACTATATCTAACTACTTAAGGCTTCAGTAGTTAGGCGATCCCTGCGATCTGCCTTTGATCGTTTCGGCATTTTTGTTGGAGATCGAGCACAATCTGGGAGGCTGCTATGCATACTGCGTCCCAGATATCCCGGTCTTGGCGCATCCTCTGGAATAAATTATCGGGAGTTGTGTCGTGACCGCTTATGGCTATTATGCCGTATCTCGCACAGTCGAAGCAAGGATATGCAAAGAACACATGTTCCGCGGTTTCCTCAACTCCCGCAAACTCAATGCATGCGGAGGACTGTGCAAGCCCATAATTGTGCAAATATTATCTAAAGCGGCCAGGGCCTGACACTTTACCGTGTCGCCTGCCAACACATCCGGATAGTTTCAGGATTCGCCGATGGTTCCACCGACCTTTGGTGGAGTTGTTCAATTCCCTTTGCCACTTAACCATAGATGCGGCTCTAATGGAATTTCGGATATCTATTGTTTTTCACAGCACCTTAGTGATGGACAGGGCGACACTGGCCAGGATTTTACGCTTACTGTCTTGCTCCACCGAGCTATCATGCGGGATAATGCCGATATAGCCATAGATGCTTTCTTGCTTTCTTATCGTCGATCATGACCCCCCAAGTACCTCAAAAACCTCTTCGATTCAATTTTGCAGTTACCTGCACTAATCGTCGTATGTTGCTCCAATTTTCGGTTGTTAACAACCGTGGCCTCAGTCTTATGATGGGCTAACTTCAGTTTCCTGGAGCTCATGCATCTCTCCACAATGCCAATGGACTGCGAGGCCATTAGCTCCACTGCCGTAAAACGCATATCGGTCCCATATGAAAAATTATCGAATGGAGAAAACAGCAATGAAAGTTGTGATGTTGTTTTTCGTAATACACTATGTTTTTATGATGTATGTATATTTTACCACCCTGTAATGTGAATTATGGTATGTTCAATACTTTTGTCTGAAGAAACTACAAATTTATAATATTTCCTGCGTAAAAACAGCAGTGGGACTGATATGCGATTATCCTCTATTATGAGCGGAACTTTAAATGTAGCTAAATTTAATTCCAACTTAATGATTTTTTCCCCTTTCGATTAGCTGTCAAAATTGCTTGTTTTGCTCGAAGTACATATGTAATTTTTAGTTCCCTGGGCTCTGTCAAAACCTTGAGGTAGTTTAACTTCAACTACCAGGTTCAAGGGCTGGTCTGGTTCTTTACCATTTTGGAAATAAGCACACTAGTGTTGCCAGATCAGTGAAAATGCAGCCCAAAAATGCGTCTGAAAATCCGCCAGTATTTCCTATTGACAAACATTATTATACTGAGATAGTGATCGATGATCAAGTACAGGATTTGCGAATAGTTGAAATGTTGCATTTGATCATATAAACGCAGTTGAAAAACCTGCATAGTTTATTAGCACAACCTAGCGCACTTTTGGAAAGCATTATCACATAGGGGAACCTGTTTCATTATTCATCTCATGATCCATTATTCTTAATATTCGGAATTATAGAAGTTTGATGTATGAATCAATTTATTCCTTTTGTTATTAAGTTGCTTTCAACTTCCAAAAATAAATAATATAAAATTTAAATAAAAAGTTAGAAATCCGATGGTTACGCGTTGATTTTTACGTTTTCAAGTTGCGCGAATTGCTAAAAGATGAGATGAAAATGGAAATGGTAACCCAAGATGCTATGCTTGTATCAAAGCTTTCTACCAAGAGGCGATTTTGCTTACTTCATTCTCAGTTCTAAAGAAAAACGAAGCTCTTGCAGTGCGCATCGGTAATTGACGATATACTATGTCATCAAGAGGAAGTCCTGTTGAAGAATTTCAAATAAAAATCAAGACAAAGTCCCCGAAACTTAATGAAAAATTCTTTCTGGTTCTAACGAAACATTCCACGGATTGAGTGAACTAGTCAACAGACGCAAGTTAAAAACAAAGATAAGTAATAAATGTATTATCCCTCTCAATATATCAAAAGCTTTTAAGGTGCGCATCGACAATGGACGATTTACCTTGTCATCAAAAAGAAGTATTGCTGAAAAACTCAAAACAAACTTCAAGACAAACTCGCGAAAGAAGAACCAAAATCTCTGAATTATAGTAATATCAAGCAAAACAGGTATTTTAGAAGATACCGTTGTCAATTAATCACAAGGTAATAGATTATACTTGCAAATGACTAATGTATACTCTTCTCCCTACAGCCTTACATCCCATCAATTATCCCCCCCTCCCCAATCCTGTGGGTAGTGATGCAATATCATTGTACACTTCTAGTGTGCACTAATAGTGTATCACGTAAAATTCAAATCCCCCATGAGAAGAAACGTTGCGTAGCCCATTCAACTATCCCCTGATGTATTATGTAAGGTTTGAGTTCTTGTACTTAAACTGGTGACCTGGCGCCTCGCCCCCTTATACGTCAATAAAATAAAAATAAAATAAAAAATAAAATAAAGTACATATGTAATTTTTAGTTCGCGTAAAAGTTATTTATATATATATATATATATATATATATATATATATATATATATATATATATATATATATATATATATATATATATATATATATATATATATATATATATATATATATATATATATATATGTGTATGTGTGTGTGTGTGTGTGTGTGTGTGTGTGTGTGTGTGTGTGTGTGTGTGTGTGTGTGTGTGTGTGTGTGTGTGTGTGTGGTGTGTGTGTGTGTGTGTGTGTGTGTGTGTGGGGTGGGTGTGTGGGTGTAGGTGTGTATGTGTGTGCGTGCGTTACAAATAATGTCACATCGGTTTCTCAGCCATCTGTGAACCGATTTCAGTTCTGTTGACGGCAAATGGGAGCTACAACATTCCCATAGAACGCTATTGATTTTTTTCTCATTCGGACATTTCGTTACGAAGATATGAACGAAACAGTACTTGAAGGCCTATTATAATAGTAATCAAACAGTTTAGTCTCCGATTACATACTGAGCTATTTGTGTACCGATTTTAGTTTTGTTGGTGCCATATCAAAGCTATGAAATCTCCAAATAACTGGTCGAAATTTCATTATGATTGGATAATCCTTCATGGAGATATGACCAACAAATACCTGAGAGCACATAATTGTGAGATGACAATATACTCGTTGCAGTGCAAAACCGAACAAGACCAATCACACCAATCGATGCCGCTTGCATTCTATTGTGTCGCATCTGTTGCGTTGTATAGCACATACAGCGGACTAGCCACACTATGCGACTGTATAGAATTAGAGCAGCATCGATTAGCTCGAGTGGTCTGGTTTTGAACTGCAACAAGTATATTCGAAAATTAGTCTGTATATACTATAACCAATTTTCAACGAAAATGTACTTATTAAGCTTACTGAATCATTTTATGGACTGATTTTATGAAATTTCTAATATTTATGTAATTTCCCCTTTTATATAACTAACATAAACAGGTCATTAAAGACTATTAATGGTAATATTTTAATAACATCGCTGAACAGTACGCTCAGGATTGACAAATAGTTCATTTTATAAACTGAATGTATGGCATATTGAATATCTCTGAATCTTCTTGGAATTTCTGATGAAAATATGTATCCAGTACAATATTGCCCACATTTGAATTCTGGTGAAGTGTAATAAGGGTTCAGTCTCACCATCGGTGGATTAATGCGGGTTTTTGAATTTTTTTTTTTTGATTGAATTACCTGTTCCATTTCGATTTTAAGTTGATAACACAAAAAATGAAAAAAATAACGTTTGCGTTTTTATGTACATTTATTCTCGAAAACAATTCCTTAGAAAATTTCTAACAATGTGTTATCAACATTGAATAGGTTATTTATCACCTCCAATTTTACTTTTAAAGTTTATAGATATCAACTTATAACATCTAATTTTATGTTTTATTTTTTTAGATGCATAGCAAGTTGCGAAATGGAGGAACAAAGGGTCGTGGTAACCGTTCTACAACAACAACTGATTCAAGTTTCACAAAGACAACAACAGCCTCAACATCTACAGCGGGGAGTTCTATAGGTGGCTCAAGTACAAGCGCTACTTCCAATACTCCTTCAACGTCTCCGGTCGCTTTTTTGCCGCCACGGCCTGAGAAACGTAAATCAAAAGATGAGTCTCCATCACCTGTGAATGGTGCTAGCGGAAGTACCAGTACCAGTACGAGCGGCAGTGTGATAAACTCTAGTAATGTAAATAATATAAATTTGAGTAGCATGGTCAATAATGGCACACAGTTTACGCAAAGTGTAATTAATCCAATGACAGGACTGAATGTGCAAATATCTACCAAAAAGTGTAAGAGCACACCATCACCATGTGCGATATCCCCAGTATTGTTGGAATGTCCCGAACAAGATTGCAGCAAAAAGTACAAACACGCCAATGGTTTACGATATCATCAAAGTCACGCCCATGGTAGCGTATCGTCGATGGATGAAGACTCTTCACATCCACCTGAATCACCACAACGGGTAGCACCACCAACAACGCCGTCACCATTACCTACAATACAGTCCACGAATATTTTAACGGTACCAACTACAACCATGACCTTAGTCACACCAAACACTTCTGCACAGCCAAACACCACTTCAACTAGTAGTGCTCCCCAAGCAATAGTTTCTGCAGCTGTGACGATGAACGCTAGTCAAAATGCAACCACAATAACATCAACAGCAACAGGAACAGGAACAGGAACAGGAACAGGAACAGAAACAGAAACAGAAACAGAAACAACAACAACAACAACAACAACAACAACAACAGCACCAGCAACTGTACCAAGCAGCACGTTAACGAATCCACTATGTTCAGCTGCTTCATCGAACCTGCTGATGACAGTGAATACGTCAACAGTTGCTGTATCCATATCATCATCACAAGCAATCTTAACAACTGTAACATCAGCGTTGTCAGTTACATCTCCTGCTTATTCTCAATCCACTGTCACATCACCTTCTACTGCAGGAGGTAGCATTACGACTGGTGTTGCAGGACAATCCCAGCTACATGTGACACCTGTGAACAGTTCAACACTTTTAAGCTGTGTGTTAACTGGCTCTACCCTTTCAATGCCAATATCACCACAAGTTCAAGTTCAGAAAGCATCTCCGCAGCAGCAACAATTAGGAAACTCACAGAACAATGACAATGGTGTTGGTATGACTCCTGCACAATGTGATTCCAGTGCAAAAATTAAACCTAGTTTTTTACGATTTGGGCAACTTCCTGGAGAAGTAGACCACAACGAACGGCTAAAACCAGTAACACAAGGCTCAACAAATCTTTCTGGAACCCCAGGATCGACTACATTAGTTGCATCAAACACTCCCCTAGGGCCTCTGAACGCTGATGCTGCAAGTGGAATTTCAGCAATGCAATCATCTACTTCGGGAACACTCGATGGTAAATTTGCTACATATGTTATCTTAGGCTGTAGAAGTTTATTTGGATTTTTATTTTACTTCCAGGTTTCAGTATAAAGTCACAGAGTTGTTCTAAACAAAAGAAAACCCGCAAGTCACCTGGGCCATCTGATTTCGATGTTGCAGAAGCAAACCGAGCTGAGGATGTTCAAAGCCCAGCTTATAGTGATATAAGTGATGATTCTGCACCTGTGGTGGATGCTTGTGATTTAGGTAAATAAGTGTTAAAACTAAGATACAAAACAATCTGACGTTTGAAATCTATTCAAGTTGGTGGTTTTTATTCGGTCTTTTTATAAAAGACCCGGCGTGAGCGTTGCTACGCTTGCAACTAGTATTTTTTGCAATAAAAACGTAGATATGTGTTTTTAATTTAACCATCGGTGGTTCGGTAGTTTCTATCATGTTTTTTTTTCTGTCTGTGTAGAGGCATTTCATAGACAAATGTTTTATTTAAATGCGCCGTCGTATCAAGTCAATTTGAACGTAATTTTCTCTTGCATAACCTCAGCTTAATTTCTTGTGCATAATGTAGCACTGAGAGTTGCTCAAGTATCCCTTGTTATTGACTAAGAAGGGGTTCAAACCTAGTGGTTTAGGATCGTTGTCCTGTTGAAATATGTAGTTCGTTTCCAGGTCAGGTTTCAACAGTGAAATGTCCAGTTTTTACACAACAATTCAATGTACACATCTGCGGTCATTATACCCTAGATATGTTCCAAGCTTCCAACTCCAGACCACACTAACGCTCCCCATACCATAATGTTTCCTCATCCATGCTTAACCGACTTCTGGATGTATAGTTTCTTAAGTACGTCACCGGGACTGCGCCATACCTTGGATCGCCGGTTCTGTCCAAACAACTCATATTTTGAACTAATTATGTTTTGTTGTTGCATGAAGCACTTAATCAATTGAAATGTTTGAAATATCCTTCTTATCGACATGAAATCCTAGGAGTGGACAACAATTTCTGCTAGAACCAAAGATGTGAAGAGAAAGTGTTGATAGATCAGTAAGAGCACGACAGGTAGTGAAATTGAATAGAAGTAGTTGAAATTGAGCGTAGGGCATGTTTGAAAAGCGGCATCCGTTCGAGCACACAATCTCTTACCTAGCTACCCCAGTGAGGAGTAGGCAAGTGTGCGCGCTTGATCGTGCTCATGTACCGCTAATGGCACAGAGCAATTCTAGCGATATGAAATTTCTGTTTACAAATTTCTCACATCGAGCGAAACTTGCTTTCTCGGCATTTTCAACACTTCAAATGACACAAACAAATAACAATAGTAAAATGCGCAAGGTGTCGGAACTGTCAACGAGCTTCTTCTCTCGTTCCGTATGTTGCCTTAATCTTCCGTACCGTGGACTTTTTCGTTAGTTCGTGACAGGATTTTGTATCCAGCTTCGCGGTTTTGTTTTAATTCTTCAGCAAAGCTTCTTCTTGATAACGTAACACATCGGCCATAACCTTAAACTGCATTTTTCTTCAAAACTGTGTAGCTGAAATTATATAGGCAAAATTGCCTCACCATAAAAGACCTCGATACAAGTATAGTATCTATAGTTACCAATCCCATTTTCATCTCATCACCTTTCTGTTCGTGCTTTTTGAAAACAAAACATTGACCATTGAGTTTGAAGATTATGTAAACCATCTGATTTCTAACTTCTCATTTATTTTTATTTTTTGTTGAAAGTATGCAAACTTAATAACCAAAGGAATCAATTTATTCATACATCAAACCTACATTTCAGATTAGTATGAATAATGGATCATGAGATGAATAATGGAACAACTTTTCTATGTGGTAATGCTTTCTATAAGTGTGCTGATTTTTGATAATAAACTATTTCAGCTTTTTCAAAGTTTATATGATCAAGTGCAACATTTCAACTATTTGCAAATATTGTACTTGACCATTGATCACCATCTGCGAATCATAATGTTCATCGATACGAGCTACTGGAGTAATATCAGAAGCACTTTTGCGCTGCATTGTCAATGATCTGGCAACACAAGTGTGTTTCTTTCCAAAATGGTAAAAAACCAGACCATTCCTAGGTCCTCGTGGTTGAAGTTAAAGTTAAAGTTTTGCCAGTGCCCAGGGAAGTTTGAGTTCAGGTTATAGTTACTATATTAAAAGTTTAGCGAAGAGAAAGACAAAAAAACATTGCTGTAGCTCGGGCTTGCGTAGAAAAATTATCAAATTTATTGTTTCGTTCCTAACGTTGCAAATGTTTGTCAAAACAGGTAATTTTATTAATAACCCATATATTTTTAGGTTTGTCATTTTATCCTTAATAATTTTCATAATACAATAGTAGACTCACAATATATCCATTTCGGCTTTTGACAGTTCAAATTGGATCCCACATTCTATCGACTAGGCTATAAATATACTGCCGTGAAACGCATGGATATCAGTCCCATATGAATCAGAAAGCAAACAAAATTGGACTGATACATATGCGTTTCACGGCAGCATAGCGGCTATTATAATAGTCTTTGCCTTTTTATTCAACACATTGTAAAAATAAGATAATCAAGAAACCAAAAATTATTGTTTACAGATAAATCGAAAGGACCGCCTTTGTCAGACATGCCAAAAAAATCTAACGATGTGTCAGGTCAACTAGGTCCATTATCCGGTTATGGGATGTACCCCTACTACCCAGCTATGCCTCATCAGCCCTCGTATTATTCCTCGGACCATTCTGGAAAGCCACCCGGAATAGGCAATATGCCACTGGGACCGCATGCTGCAGTAGATTACAAAAGCAAAGAGCCGCCTCTCGATCTTATGAACAAACCAAATCAGCAACAACAACAGCCACCGCAACCGGGACAACCTGCGCATCTACTAATTCCATCAGGAGAAGTTAATGTACCACCAAACAAAGACTGCCCGACCGGGCCTCCGCCACACGCTGGCGCAGGAAAAATGATGCAAAATTTCTATTCTTACGGGTACGTACGGTTTATCTGAGGTCTACGTTTAATCCGCATAGTTTAAAAAAAAAATCATTCTCAATTATGCAAAGCTATCATCTAAAATATTTGTTGATGAGAGCAATATTTCACTATTTTTTAATTGAGATACAGAGAAGCAAGACCACAATATGATCTAAGAGACAGAATAATTAGTAAAAAAAATACGCAGATACTCGTAGAGTTTTTAACGTTGGACTACGTTACTTTTTTCTATACCAGGTGTCATTCCAAAATTTTAAAAAATTAGAGCTTCACGCAAAAGTGAAAGGTTTTTGAACACTAATAACTCTCCCCCGACTGAACAGATTGATTTCATTTGAAAATCATTGGATCAGAACTTACAATTTTTTTTGCATTAACATTTTAACCAAGTGCAATTGGTATAAGTAGTTACATGTTTAACTTAAAAATTACATGCTTTTGCTCCTATACAATTTTGCATATGAAAAGGTTGAAAACATGGTTTTCCCTTTCCGGGTCCTCAAAAATGAGTTGTTCAAATTGTATTCTTCTTTTTATTTCATTAAGTTTTATTCCATGTTTAATACAGCAGCCTCCGCTGCAAAGTTATTTTGCTTTGTTGTCGGTGTCTGATTGTTTCCTCACGATTGCGCGTCAGGCTCGCAAATTATCGCCTGCGTGCGCTCACTTACAAACCAGAAGAGAGCGCTGTAAAATTATGCAAGTGACATCCGCGTGAGGTATTTTTTCACTGTTTGGCCGGTTGGACCGGCCTCTCGGCCAAACGCACGCAGCCATGTAACCACTTTTCCTTCGGTCTTGCTTTTCAGCATCCTTTGGTCGTCGGCCGTCCGGAATCGGGGTTTCTTTCCCCTTTGTTGTCTAATAATGCCAAGATGTTGTAGATGCCGGAACGATCGTATCCGGCGTCACTGTTTTTGCCATCACGCTTAGAGTTCGACTGATAGAGCTGTCAAATTTTGTCTGCAGACTCATGGGTTACTATGATCGATGCTGCATGGGTAGTTTCGTCATTGCGGGTGAAGGTTAATGCGTTAGTGTAAAACCGGTTGCAATTGAGAAACTCGTCAAAACGAACGTGCAGTGCGAAGATTCGATTAGTTGTTCCGCTTGTGAAGAAAGCAGCTAACACTTCATATCGTTCAAAGTCGGAATGGCCCCAAAATTACCCGAAGTCGCTCTGAATGCAGATACATGGCCGATTTTGAAGATAATGCTTCAAAAACATTACCTCTGCCTCTGACTGTTTCAAGCTCTTCAGCATCGATTTTGACAATTTCAACCAGCATCGATTTTGACAATTTCCATCAATTCAACGATACGCTGAGCCTTCTGACCGAAGTACTACACCGGGACGCACACTATTTACATGTCCAAAGGAAGTCCCTAACCCTCTCATCGCAGTCGAGTCCTGCCCGCCTCTAACAGCCGGGCCGGGACCCGCGTTTGAATTGGGAGACGGGATCTTCCGAACTTCTATTAAAGGCAAGTACGTTGTGTTTTCGGACATTTCGTTGCCTGATTTATCCGTCGTTTTCAGTTCATCACCTAGTTGGCTTCGATCAACGTTTGCAAGCAGGGTACCGGGAAGTCTAACATCATAAAGATAGCAATTCGAAATCTTATTTTGCTATCAACATCAAATAAAAATCAAAATTTGATTTCTCTTCACAATTGTCGAATTCTATATCACATTTAGTTTTCATCTTGCTGTAATCTTGCGTTCACTTTTCTTTGAGAAAGGTCGCTTTGTTTTCATTGTCTTGACAGATTATCAACTAGAATACTCATTTTGCTATCAACAGGAAAAAATGTACAGCAAATTGACTTTTCAATTTGCTCTCACTGATTGCAGGATCAGTTTTAAATTTGAGGTAACAGGAATAAATTTTTGCCATTTTGCATAATTTTTACCACCGTTAAAACGACCAAACCGACAGCAACCTGACTAATCCTTATCGGCAATTTCACAACATCATATTGATCACTCTTCTCGGGTAGCAAATCAGCTTGGAGGCCGTCAACTATTTCTCTATGCTTTGTACATTTCGAGATTTATTGATGCACATTGCCGACCTGTCTTTGCCGCTTCGGATAAGGCTACCACAAGGAAGAACCGTTTTGGAAACAATCCTGCAACAAATCAACATCAATGTTCAACCAAGGCCAATGCGAAACAACCTAATGCTAAGGCTTCCTTTTCGCCGAACCAACTATGGGTTGAGTAGCGCTATCCGCTGCACTGTGGGACGAAACACCAAAAACATGAGCTTTTTACAATAACTCGTAAAAACGTGTTCGTAACACTTTGGTGTCTTCAGATGAAAATTTTCAAAAAATATAACGCATTTAAAGGTAACAAATCTTAGTTCGCAGCTTCACCACAGGCGCCGCTGCATACCTGATTTTTTTTAAATGATGAGACAGAGAGTTGTTGTTTTCGGCAAAGTTGTAGATAATTTTAATACAAACAATATTGCTGAAAACACCAACCTTCTATCTGGTCACTGTGCCGAGGTACGTGTTTTTTTAAAATGGCGGGCCATGGAAACTAGTTTTTTGCGATTTTTTAATAAACGTGCAGTTTTAGGTCAAAATAATGTTCTACAAAGTTGTACAAATAATCAAAATATAAATTTTCTCTGTACTCATCTTAGGTCTTAAACCTGTATGGGAGAAGTTATAGTAGTTTTATTGTGAAAACTTTGGCTTAAACTTTACCGAAATGATCACCGTATCTGCCAGACTGAATACTTCAATAGTCCGTTCAAGTTGCAACTTATATTATAAATTTAATTCCAACTTCATCTTCAAAAGGCAAGTGTGGCAGAAAACCACTGTCTTTCGAATAAAGTAGAGAAATTTCCAAGCGCTGAAAAACAGCTGACTTGAGAGCAAATGAAACTAAGGGAGGATGGAAAGAAAGATGCTGCTACCGTCGATCAGTTTCTTCACGATAATAGGGTTCTCAATTGGGAAAATTAGCATTTATGATAGTTTTAATGGTATATTCGCTACTTCATAGAACACAGGTTCACCCTTGGGGATAATCATGGATACACATGAAACCAACATAATATGCTTTAATACATCCTATATTTTGAACCCTATGAGGTTTCATGTGCATCCACTTGCATCCCCGCCAGCTAAAGGGCTATGAAAAACGTATATTTTTCACAATAAAACTACTATAACTTCTCCCATACAGGTTTAAGACCTAAGATGAGTACAGAGAAAATTTATATTTTGATTATTTGTACAACTTTGTAGAACATTATTTTGACCTAAAACTGCACATTTATTAAAAAATCACAAAAAACTAGTTTCCATGGCCCGCCATTTTAAAAAACACGTACCTCGGCACAGTGACCATATAGAAGGTTGGTGTTTTCAGCAATGTTGTTTGTATTAAAATTATCTACAACTTTGCCGGAAACACCAACTCTCTATCTCATCATTTAAAAAAAATCAGGTATGCAGCGGCGCCTGTGGTGAAGCTGCGAACTAAGATTTGTTACCTTTAAATGCGTTATATTTTTTGAAAATTTTCATCTGAATACACCAAAATGTTACGAATACGTTTTTACGAGTTATTGTAAAAAGTTCATGTTTTTGGCGTTTCGTCCCACAGTGCACTGGTTGCAATGAATGTTCAATAGGGTGGCGTCAGTTTTTGACTTCCATCTGGAACGGAATGTACTTCGTCGGAAATTTTCCACCGTTTTTGGAGCAATTGACAATTTTTCATGAATTGACTAAAATATTGTGAAAATTGTTTTTCTAATTCTTTTTTTTTTAAACCAACATCATTAGGACCTGAAGTTGGTCTGTTGATGCCTAACTTCAAATAAACAAATAAATGATTACATATGATTTACAACTTTAAATGCACTGCAGTGGTAGCTCGACGTAAGTTAATTTCGATATAAGATATCTCCGGTATAAAATACAATTGGTTTCTGTTTTTGGAAAAACATGATTTATTACATCAAACCTTGGCCACGTGTTCATTTTTCTTGTTATGTTTTTTCGCACGTTTCCACTGTAGGATAGGGAACGGCATAATCAGAGGTGCCTGTTCTAATCAGTTGTTAGGAAATAGGTCTAAAAATCCTACATTTTCCAAATTATTTCACTTTTAATGAAATGAACATACGGTCTTTCTGTCGGGCAAATTATTCGATGCATAAATCATGATTGCTTACCAATTTATTACTGTCATTTTGAAGATTTAAAATACATCATCTAGTAAACGATCAGCTTACTACCCGTTAAAAAAGTTCGCTCAAATTTTACCGGAGGGAACATCTTCATCAGCTTTTGAGAGAGCCCATGTTTCCTTTCTTCTTTTTAACCATGGATAAACGGCACCGGTATTGTGACGTGAAGCGTGCTGCCTTTTATATTTGTTTGTTTTTAAACGAAGCATCCGCCTTGAGCACCAAGAGCTACGTTAGTAAGCTAGTGAGTAAGCACAGGCTTATGTGCCTAAGAGTGGTTAGTGCATACCGAACTGCATCACGCGACGCGGTCTGCGTCCTAGCGGGGATGATGCCAATAAGCATGGTCATAAAAGAGGACGTAGAGTGTTCGAACAACGTGGAACAAGAGGTATTCGGAAGACCACTAGAGCCGCAGCCATGGTTAAGTGGCAAAGTGAATGGAACAACTCCACCAAAGGTCGATGGACCCACCGACTAACCCCGGAATTAACCGGGTGGGTTGGTAGGCAACACGGTGAAGTGAACTTCCACTTAACGCAGATATTGTCTGGTCAGGGCTGTTTTAGACAATACTTGCACAAATATAGGCATGCACAGTCCTCCGCATGCAGCGAGTCCGCGGGAGTCAAGGAAACTGCGGAAAATGTGTTCTTCGCAATGCATGCCCTCGCTTCGACGGCACGAGATACGGCATGATTGCCGTAAGCGGTCACGACTCCGGATAATTTGGTTCAGAGGATGTGCCAGGACCGGGACGTCTGGGACGCGGTATGCATAGCAGCCTCCCAGATCGTCCTTGATCTCCAACAAAAATGACAAAACGACCAAAGGCAGGTCGCAGGGACCACCTAACTACTAAAGCCCTAAGTAGTTAGACATAATGGGTGCTTAACAAGCACAATAGCCCCCTCTCCGAAGTAATACCGAAAGTTGGTTCCGGGGAGGGTCCAGGGCTAAGGCATGGGTGGGTCTTTAGTGACTCGAGGAGTTGGCACACTCATCCCCACACCCTGAGTTCTTCAGGTGTCTGGTTGCAGAATTTCCATCCCGCCTAAAAAAAAAAAAACTAAGCATCCATTTGCAGTCGTCGGAATTTTGTAAGCCATTCTAATGAAATTTTATTTCTGTTTTGGCCCATGTTTAAGATTCATAATACCGATTTTCAAAAAACGGATTGAAGCAGAAACCCATTTTTCCAAAGTGCTAGTTTGTTTACAGCATAAACACGCATTTTGCAGGATCGGTATTATGAATGTAGAGATTTTACTATTATCGTGCAATTAAAAGAGATTCTATTAATCGAAATTAAATTTATTTCTATATAAAAATTAATTGCCTTTTTCAAGTTTTCTGAAGGGGGGACCATCTATTGTATCAATATGTATCAAATTTAGTACATTTAAACGCTCTACAGCATCTGTTGCAAGATAATGTTCATTTTTAAACAATATCTTACCTTTAAAAGTGCTTAAGACGGATACAGAAATCGGTAGGTCTGACCGCAATTCACTATCGGTAGCCATTTTTCTTTTTCACGGCAGTTGAGTTTTTTTTCACATTGATTTGATACGCGGATTTCATCAGAGCGCTTATATAAGATCGTATGAATTTCGTTCAGATCGTGTAAAATTTATAATAATCATGATGAAAACATGAAAAAATAATAAAATTACGCTTCATAAGTTAGATCTTATGAAAATCATTAGCAGTTTTTGCCTGAGTATACTAGTCTTAACGAATCACGTGACTGACAATCATTTGACAAATCTAGTTGAATTTTGGTTTCTATCTATGGTCAATGAATTATGCTTTGAATGTTGACCACTACGGCAGGTCGTTGTATGCAAAGACTTCTAGGATTTTTTTTTCAAAAGCGCGAATCTAACAATGAGAGGCTCTCTCCTCTCTCGCTCTCTTTCATTTATTACACTGCTGTTCTACGCATAACTGTCCCATGTTGCAAGAGTTGTAGTTGAGAAAAAAGCGTTTTAAGTTTTGCGTCACTATTGTGAAGGGCTGGTAAGATTCGTGGTAAAACCCACAAATTTATGAGTGGCATTTGAAGATGTGGCTGAGTTTCGATGTAATCTGTGATATTACAAACAATAAGATTATTTTTGTATGTAAAATACGAGGTAAAATATTCAGTGGGACTGATATGCGTAGAATCTTGCCTTGCAGCAGAAAATTCTAGGCATATCAGTCGCACTGCATGATGTATTGATGGATCGTTGGCGATAGAATTTACGTTTTCAAAAACACATGCCGTGTGCATTATTGTTTATGCTCCTACCATGATTCTGATTATTTTTTTTATTACCATATCATAATTAAAAACACAGTTCTATCAAATGCAAATGGTTGGTTATAAATACAATTTAATGTCAATGTTTTCATGTCAAAGTCATTGTTTAAGTTTACATATAAGTCCCTTATCAATGCTGAGTGTCGAACTACTTCAAAGAATGTTGTAAACTTAAATCAATTGTGTTTTCTAAGATCTCTTAAGAAATGTCGTAGTGGGACTTTTATGCCTAGAATTTCAACATGCGACAATCTAATTTAATGTTTTGTTGATACAAACTCTGAACAAAGTATATAATTTTTTGTTTGTATCCATGAGTATAGTTAAAAAATTAAGCATATATTGAAAAAGCTGCAATTTGACCAAAAGCAACATTTATTTATTTGACGTCAATCATGTAACCTCTTGTTACAGTTATTTTTACATATTTTGTCACTCTTATATCTACATAAATATATTTGTAACAGTATTTGGCTTATATACTAGTACATTTATGAGCTGCTTTTTATAAAATATCATTTGTTTATTTGAAGTAGACATCAACAGACCAAGTTTAGGTCCTAATGATGTTAAAAACAAAAAAAAAATACAATAAGAAACGATTACATAACCTCTTAACTGGAGTCAAAACAAAAAAAAATAAATAAGTAAAAATAAAATAATTAAAGCTATACACTATCTTAACTACGTGTGTCAATTGTTCTAAAAACGGTAGAAAATCTCCGACGAAGTGCGTTCCGCGTCAGATGAAAATCGAAAATGGACGCCACCCTATTGAAGGTTCGCTGCAATCCGTGAATAGCGCTATTCAACCCATAGTTGGTGCGGCGAAAAGGAAGCCTGAGCATAGAGTTGTGACGCATTGGCCTTGGTTGGACGTTGATGCTAATTTGTTGAAGGATCCTTCCGCAGTCGATTCTTCCTTGTAGAACATCTGCAGCAGTTAAAGCTCTACATACATCTCTACGGACCCGCAGAGGCTCCATGTCGACCAACTGACACCGACTTTCGTAGCTAGGAAGACGAAAAGGGTCGCTCCAAGGAAGTTTACGAAGTGCGAACCGAAGAAAAAGGCGTTGAATAGATTCGATTCGCTCGGCGCCATTATCATAGCATGGACTCCAGACCGCTGAACAATACTCCAGTGTCGAACGAACGAGGGAATAATAGAGCGATTTAAGGCAGTGAATGTCGCTGAAGTTCTTCGCAACCTTGAATATAAAACCGAGTGTCCTTGAAGCTTTGTCAACAACATACGATAAATGTTGCGTGTACGTCAGTTTGAAATCCAGATGAACACCTAGGTCTTTAACGCACTGCGTTCGTTCGATGGTCGTACCGAGAAGATGGTAGTTGAACAGAATTGGTTGTTTCCGACGTGAGAAGGTTATCACTGAGCACTTGGCCGGGTTGACCACCAACCGATTTAGAGTACACCAATGAGCAAAGGCATCAACCTGCGCTTGGAGGAAATGGCAATTGGCGGTTGAACAGATTCGCATAAAAATTTTCAGGTCATCAGCAAACGACAGGCGAGGCCCTCCGATAACATAGTGTACGTCGTTGAAGTATAAAAGAAATATCAACGGTCCCAGATGGCTACCCTGCGGTATCCCGGACATGGCGCAGAAACTCCTTGAACGAAGGTCACCCAAGGCAACTGTCAATTGACGCCCTGTGAGATATGATCGAAACCACCTTAAAAGATTACCACCAACTCCTAGTCTGTCAAGTTTAGCGATCGCGATATCATGATCATAAAGTATTGCTTCAATTTATATTTTGTCGTTGTAAAGTCAACGTTTTCGCAATGCATATTGTATGTTGCCATCATCCGATTTAAAGGTTAAGCATAATTTGTACGATGGTGGCTTGTAGTAAAAACATTTCTATTTCGTAGTTGACGACTTGGTATGTAAAAGTTAAGTTTTGATAAAAGTTCTTCAGAATCAATACGATGCGAAACGATATCGTTTACAACTGAGACCATTGCAAATTCTCGACGCTCTTTTAATGTTTGGATGCTGATGAGCATACAACGAGCTTTATAAGATGGTAAAGGAAATCTTGTCCAACCTAGTTTTTGAAGGGCAAACAGTATAAATTGCTTTTGAACTGATTCTATTCGTTGTTCGTGCGTGACTGAAAAAGGTGACCATACTACGCTACAATACTCAAGTATTGACCTCACATATGCAACGTATAATGTTTTTATTGTGTATGGGTCATGAAAGCTGTAACTAAATCGTTTTATAAATCCTAGCATGCTACTTGCTTTACTGAGTATTGTGTTATAGTGGTCAATGAATGTTAGTTTCTTATCTAAAATAACACCTAAATCTTTAATTCTTCCGCACTTTTCAACTGCCTGGTTTCCTAGAGAGATTGTACAGTCTAATGTATTCCGCTTTCTACTAAATGATATTGATTTACATTTTTGAACGTTTAGCTGCAAAAGGCTTTTTTTGCACCAATTATAAAATAAGAGTACGTCGTTTTTGAATAGTCTTATATCTTCCTTGTTTTTTATTTCTAAAAATATCTTTAAATCGTCCGCATAAATAAGAATTTTTACGTTTTTTAAAATGAGGGAAATGTCGTTTACATATAGTATGAACAAAAGAGGGACGAGATGGGAGCCTTGAGGAACGCCTGAAGTAACTCGAATAGGATTTGAAGTCTTGCCTTTAAATCTGACTATTTGTTGTCGATCAGTAAGATAAGACTCGAGCCATTTAAGAAAATTTAGCTCAATACCCATTTTTTGCAGTTTGAAAAGAAGCATAGGTATATCAATGCGATCAAATGCCTTGCTGAAGTCTGTATATAGAGCTTCAACATGGTTTCCATTATCCATTGCAACTAGCGAATAGTTGACGAATTCTAGTAAATTTGTATTAGTTGAGCGTCCTTTGAAGAATCCATGTTGCAAGGTAGAGATTCTATTTTTAATTTGACAAAATAGTTTTTCATTAACGATCGCTTCAAAAAGTTTCGGAATGATAGAGATAATGGCAATACCGCGATAATTTCGTATGTCGGATTTTTTGCCACATTTAAAAATAGGTACTAGATAGGAACTTTTCCACGAGTTGTGAAAAATACCAGATTCGATCGACATATTGAAAAGCCAAAACAAGGGAGTTGTAAGCTCCGAAGCTAAGTTTTTCAGAAAAATGGGAGGAATCCCATCGGGCCCACATCCTTTGGAGACATCCAATTTTTTCAATGCTTCCCTTATGTCATTCACATTTATATTGTTTACACTAATATCTCTACTAAATTCTGGAAAGAAACCAAAATATTTGCGATCACGATCTGCTTCAGAAAATGTGGTATATATATATCTTGAAAAAAAGTTGCAAATAGATTGCAAATTTCTGGTGAGGTAGACCCCACGTTTTCATCTAGGTACATTTTTGATGGAAAATTGTCAGATTTCAGTTTAGTTTTTACATAGTTAAAGTTTTTTTTTGGATTGGATTTTATCTCTAACTTGGTTTTTGAGTTGTACTCATCAAAGGCTATATTGACGGCTTGATTTAGCTGGTCGCAAATATTCAGATAATTTACCAGATTCTCGTTGCTACAATTTCTTTTGTATACCTTATGTGCTTTTTGCTTGCAGTTTTTTAATTTTTTTATTTGTTCATTATACCAAACTGGGTTTTTTGAATAAATTTGTCTCCTTATTTTTTTCAATGGTACATGTTCAACTATAACTTCGAATAACAATTTGTAAAATGCATCAACAGAAGATTCGATATTTTCCTCGGTTCTAAAAATTGTTTGCCAATTTATACTACTTAGCCTATGCCTAATACTGTCAAAGTTTGCCAAATGATATTGAAAGACCTCTTCATATTCGCTGTCGTCGGGTTTTTGGTATTGGTGTATGAATAAGGAAAACTCAATTGCTGTGTGAAATGCTTCATTTTTCCATAATGGAATAAGATATTCGGTCACACAGAAGTCTTCTTGAATATTTGTTAATAAAAAATCTAAATAACTATTTTGCTGATTTTTTACATGATTGATTTGATTGAGCCCTAAACTGGCAGTTTTGTCAAATATAAACTGCAGTGTTTCATTTTCCTCAACGACTGGAAGTAAGATACTTTCATTTTCTGTGTCCGGAAAGAAATCAATACTACGTTGATTAAAATCCCCGTATATGTGAATTTTCACTTCTGGGGTAAGATTGGCCGAAATTTCATAGGCAATACTAAAGAATTTTTCATATAAGTCTTTGCGAGCATTGTTCGGTGGAAAATACACAGAGGCAAATACGTGTGTTTCCCCCGACATTTGCACTTTTACCCAAACATGTTCGAAATCATTACATTTTTCTGCCGAGATGATTTCTGCAATGAAATCTGTTGAAATGGCAATCACCCAGACAACCAAAATGCACGTATATTGAAAGTGGTCTTTATGATATACAAACATATATGTAAGTAAGCAAATCGTATAGAATGCAAAAAATATGGCTTATACGTGCAAAAGTGGAGGCCATATACGTACAAATTCCATTGTTTTCTTAAACGAGTTGGTTTGATATCGCATGCGATTGAATTCGTAATAACAAATTCGATTTAAATAGGATAGCAATGTATATCCGATTTTGTTTGTGACGCAGTACGATGAATAAATGACACATCGTATATAAGTCGAAAATTTGCACTCTTTACGATTTAACTTGAACATAATACGATAAAGGCCACAATTAATTACGATTTCGACTAAAAATATAGGAATATATGATACTATTTGAACACTGTTATACGACTTGTGGTTGTCTGGGCAGTACACCCCCTCCTGATTTCTTTTCAGACTGGTGAAAGTTACGGTCATCCCTAAAAACATTGTAATTATTACCAAAAACTTCTTCACTTCGAACACTTTCATCCCAACTGGTTTCATTTGCCAGAATAATTGGGAAGGAACAACACAAAATTTTGTTGTGGATTTCTTTAATCTTAGCGGAACCTTTCATTCGATTGAAATTTTGGCAATACACCAAAATTTCAGTTCCTATTTGTGTCTGATGTGAAGTAATTGGTTTGATTGAGTCAGTAAAATTTGTGTAATTAAAACTATTTACCTCTCCTTGATTTAGAGAGGTTGTCAGGTCTTTAATAAGGGCAGTTTCTGCTAGATCCTCGCCTTTCTCCAAAGGGTTCGTCAATTCCGTGGAAAACCCGGAAGCCTGTTTGCATGCTGAACACGTTGTAGTTGTAGAGCTCCCAGGATCCATCCAGTTTGGTGAGCGTGCTGCGTCGGGGCGGGAAAATACACCGCACGCCAGGTACGGGTTTACAATTTCACCTCGTTGAAATTGAATTGGCGGCCTCCCCGAAGCCATCCAGCGGGGCACGCGCGCTGGGTCGGGACGTGGGACTGGGCACGGGTTTTGAGATTCGCTACGTTGACATTGTATCGGTGGCCTAGAGAACCGATCTTTCGCTGCTGCAAGAAGCTCTCTATCAGGGAGAAGTTCGTTGATAGTGTGAATATGATTGTTGCTCCGATTGTTGTGAAAGGGGTGGGTATTGCTGGCGCTTCTATAGTTGATGTGGTTAAAGTTACTGTTGCTGCTACGTTCAAGATTATTTTGCGCCCTTTGTTGTTGCTTTCTACGTTTCCTAGTCTTCTCAGCAATTTTGTTTTGTTTATTGCGGCGCAACTGCCGGTCATCATACTCTGTCCAGTCAGCTCTCCACACCTTCCTTGTACCCAGAAGTCGCCAACCAGAGTCATTTTTTCGGGTCAACTCAACTTCAAGACTGGGGTAATCAGGTGTGGGAGGGACGGGAGCACTGTATCGGACGGAGGCTATGTTTGCTGACAATGATTTCAGCTCGTCAAGTATGTCCAGTTCCAATACTGGATTTGATGTCATCGTGCAGTTTGATGCGATTTCTATGGACAGCTGCTGTAGATGGTGTAACCCGGCAGCCTTGCGAGTTTCCCGTGGACTAGTAAAAATGGCTTATGCGCCACTCCCGAGGGAGACCATCTACCAATGTTGGAGTTGCCCGACCTTATTGAGACCCTTCAGGGGAGGGTTCTGGTTTTTCCCAAATCTATGGGCGGGAAACAAGCTGGTTGACCAAGGAGACGGAATGTTGCTCGAACAAACGGTCGTGCAAACAAGTAAATGTTGTACGTAAAACCGATTCAACCCGATGAGAAAATTTCATTTGCGGTTGGTATCATCACGGGAAAACCTTTCCCCAAACACCTCGAACAGGTTACCGTTCGATTAGAGACCTGTCCTTTGGTTGGATTCAGGGCCAACCTCCCCAGGAAATGACCAAAGACTAAAAAAAAACGACCGAGAACGTGGAAAACCTACATTTACCTCTCTAGACTTCTCCCATTAGCACATGTGAAAACACTCTTATCATTGGTTACTTATTTATTTAACGCATCGACGAAATAAAGGCTTCGATTTCTCCAATTTCATCCTACATCTATATTTGTGCTTCCATTCAACTACTTTATCGACAAAATTCAAATAGGCCTATCATAACTTTCCCTCACTATCTCACTTGTACTAATTTCTTCGTGTGCTTCTCCATAATCTCTGCGGTGCGACAATGGTGTTCATTAGCTGAGTTCCATCGATGTTGCCGATTACCGACGCATAAGCGGGACGAACGGTAGGGCCGAAATAAACGGTGCCACGCTAGCGGTAGAACGCGACTAGGGGCCAAAATTCACCATGCGCATGGGAAGAAAATGAACATGCATGTTACTCACGATTTGACCCGTTTACTTGCGTTGTTGCATCGGTGGTGGTTCGCTGCTGCTGCTCCTAGACACGTACTGGACACGTGATCATGCTCCTACGGACTCCGAATTTACTGCTGGCTCGTTGTCGCCGTTGTGGTGATTGTAAACGACGCCTCACGCGTTGATTGTGCGACTGGCCCGACGGGGTACAGCCGTCTGATCGTTGGTCGTCACCAACGATGGTACAGAGGTAACATGCGCGCCTCGCACGCGGGTGTCACCGGTTCGAATCCGGTCGGAAGAGGTTCGACGGATTATTATTTTAGCTTAGCATCGGTATGCTACTATGCTGCCATGCTGGTACGAGAAATCGGTCTCGTTGTTGCCGCCCTGCCAAGGGCGCGGGAATTGACGTAGCTGCCCTCTCCGGCCCACGTGTACCGCCGGGACAAACTTCGCAGCTGGAAAGCGGGGTCGAAAACGGTCGCTGACTCAGGGTGTGGTGTGACGGGCCTCTCGCAGCTTGCCAAGATCTGTCAGGAGATTATCGCGTCGCACTACAGTTACCAAAACTACCTGCGGTAGAATCCAATTAAGCACACCATTTACCTGTCGCATCCAAAAAACCAATGTTTGCACCAAACACTGCCAACTAATGCACACCCTATGCACACTTAAGCTATTTGCCTACTTAACAAACTCGCTAACTATGAGGGAAAATGGGGAAAAATCTAAATAAGTAAAATGAAGATTCTTCACGTTTTTCTATTAAAGTTCACCTGAACTTTCACACCACGGCGCGATAACTTTATTGTACCGATCTCGCCTCTTCCACAAACCAGAACGAAGTGATCGAGTCAAGTTCTAAGCTCCTCAGATAAACCGCGAAATCTGTGTATCTCCATCACCGGAAATCACGCAAATCCACGAAGTGGAATTTCGTGAAGGTCGCTAATCGCCTTTACGCACACCACTTCCCTATTTGTTAGGAGAAAGCATTCCATTTCCTTTGTGGAAACGGTCTATAAACCTGATCCCACCCGAAGATTTACAAAAGCAAGGGGGGTCAACGATACTTGAACCTAGGTCGATAGCCGAGGCTCGCACATGGTAAAGTCCGTTTGGCTGACGATTTACACTCGGCGCCACAATTCAACAAGGAACTCATTTTTCTTGTTGTATGCGAAGTGGAGCAAATGAATAAATGAACTCTAAAACTAATGATACTCAAGATAAATGAACTATTTACAAGGGTAATACAATAGGTATTTCAACATCTCTTGAATATGTACAATTTTATTAAATCAACTAAATTCTGAATTCAAATTCGTGGTACCGCCTCGCTTATATTGCGCAGGTCGTTGGATAAATTTGTCGTTACTGAATTGAATGACGCAGCCGTGCATTCTTTCGATGCCAGCATAGCTGTATCAAAAAGCGATGTTACATGATTTTTTATAGAAGAAACACTGCCAGCTAAGCTACTGTTTTTGTTTATTGCAGAGAGCTCAATTTTTATTCCTTGCAGTAAGCCTTCCAATCCTTCAATTGCCTCGTGAATAATGTTTGGTTGATCATTTGCTAGCGCGAAACGATGCGTCACCTCGGTAATGGCATTTATTTGCTCTGTAAGCTGTTTTTGCTGTTCGACGATACGATTGAAGTCTAGCTTAGCTTGTACGAGCTCTTGGCAAGATTCACAGCATGGCATAAGGTACGCGCTAAAATCTACTTTTCTGCTCTTCACTGTGCTTCGTAGCGAATTTCGTTGCACTGGTACTCCCACGCAGGCTGCATGAAAAACTCGTGGGCAACCAGTACACTTCCACATAAGCGAATCCGTGGCAGAGTCCAAGGAGCAAATTTCACACTTCAGATCCATATCGAATAAACTAACATCAGTTAACGTCCCGAGTAAAACGAACAGCGAAAATAAAACGCCCGCAAAAAAAATTAAATAAAACACGCGGTCAGGAACGATTAAAAACACGTTAGAACTGTACTGCCGTTATTCGCATAACTGTCCCATGTATATAGGGTATCCCATAGAACATGGGACAGTTATGCGAATAGCGGCAGTGTATGAGCAGCAAGTGCAAAAAAAAAAGGAAAAAAAAAAGAATGGGACAGTTATGCGTAGAACGGCAGCACAGCGCCATTATAAATCTTTTGAGGGATTCTTTAGTACAGATAGAAACACAACAGTACTGGCTACCATACTCTACAAATAGTTGAATGAAAAACGTAACGCTGAATGGAATATGCATGAAAGAAAAAGTAATCAATGAGAGTCTCTCAATTCCAGATTTGCCTTTATGAAAAAAATTAGAATAGAATTATTCAAATAATTAATTTTAAAGAACTTAATTGAGTGTCTTGTCTTATTTTACTGATTGGACTTTTGATAGCATATTTCATCGTTATTCACCCTACATAACAGCTCAATATAAGCTTGCCTTTTCTCTGATAGTCTTAGAACAAAACTTCTTGATTATCTTAAAATAGTATGTTTAGTACATATAACTCTATCTCATCAAAAGTTAAAAATAACAGAATGATTTTTATTCAATAGGTACATGCCGACGGGATTCAGCTACAATATTGATCCATCTTACAATCCGCCCTCAATGATATCCGAAGAAAGCAAATTGGTTCATCATCAACAACCTCCAGGACAAATTAAAGAGGAGCGAATAAAGGAATGCTCTAGCCCTAACGAATACACCAAAATAAGTCCACAGGTACTTGATTAACAATTAGCGCACAATTGGGGGCGACCCCGGGTTACTCACGCAAAAGTCACGAGTTCAAATCTCACCCCGAACAAGTTACAAAAATACCCAAAAGGTGTTTGAGTGACTACGACAGGAGATGAACCAGCCTGAGTGTGAAAATTCTGATATAAAGAAGTAAAGAAAAACCAATCAAGCTATCATAACTCATATTTATATAAATAATCTGTGGAAAATTAATACTTCCTCATTTTTTTTTGTCTTTGCTTATGTTAATAGGTAATATAATTGAACCATTCCACTAATCCCTCCACTGGGCATTGGCTACGCTCTCATCTTTAAAGAATTAAATAAAATTGTTAACACGTGGTTTAAATACGCAATTTACCTGGTTTTACCTTTTTTGCAATTAAACATTTGATTTTCGCTATAGGAACAATATTGCTAGCAAAAATCCTTTGCTCCATTTCTTTGTTCACATATTTATCTTTAGTTCCGCGAATCGCGTAATTCATAGATTTCTCATGGTTTTAGGAGCAGTACCACCACAGTAGGTACAAAAAAGGAATATTTTCTTGAAGAAATGTTACATGTCTCCAATCTTTTTTTGATTAAAGCTTATTTAATGGCTTTTTTTAACATGCGATTACAGTAACAAATATATCGTTGACTTTACCGCATTAATAACGAATACCTCGATTATGGGTACTATTTCCACTAAGAACGCGTTGAAGAGGTATTCCACTATGATAGGACGGTCTTTATGTCCGGTCTGACACTACAGAAAAGTAAACGAATGCGAGTTGCCAATTATTCCAACTTGTTAAAAAATAATGAAATGAGAAAACTTCGGCATGACATTAATGTATGGTAACGATTTTTTGTAATAGTAGACCTTCTATAAGTTCGCTCGTCAGCATTTGTATGTTTTCTTCGGAAGCAATTTTCTATAAAAAATTTGTAAACATAACATATAGTAGTTATAAAAGCACGACGTTTTTACTAGGGTGGGTCAATAAGATCGTGACATTTTGAATGGTTTTTCGATAGAAAAATATTTTACTTTTCAATGGAACCTTTGAGTTCTATGCAATTTGTCAAACATTTCTCCCAATCTTTTTTATCCCTTCCAAACAATAGGATTTTTTGAGGTCATCATAGATATAGATGACAATAGATATTTGTTTGTGAGATGAATTCATCGTTCGAGTCTAATCTCTTTCCGCCGAGCCGTTTCTTCCATTTCTTCAGGTTTGGAAAGAAGATATAGTAACTCAGGGCTGAATTCGTAAAAGAAAACGGATAAAAGGCCAATTTGTAGCTCAATTCATATATTTTTGCCATGAAAACTGCACATGTGTCAATTACGGTCGTTTTTTGAAATCCTCATTGAATCGACTCAAAAAGTTGGCATAATATTGGCCATGAAATATTTTCCCCCTTTGAAGGTAGTCACTGTAGTCAAACTTTATTGGCTGATAAACCCACCTTGGCCTTTCTGGGGCCGATTGACCCAGAGAAACCTACTGTTTCGACTGTTGTTTGATCTGGTGTATTGTAGTGGGTCCACGTTCCGTCCACGGTTATAAAATGGCGCAAAAACTCGTCCATAATGCGGTCGAACATCGCCAAACACTCCTGTACACTCCTGTCACACGGTTGCATTCAGGGTTGTGCATTGTGAGCAAACGCCAAAGTGGCCATTCAAAATTGACACCACTTTCACAATCATTCTCGTTTTCAATCTCCGCTCCGGTGTTGACCCCAAATTGCGATTGTTTCGGATGTAGATGCCCCTATATTATTTCTCATAGTTAGTCTTGGTTCAAGTGGTGGTTTTTTATTCCTAAAACATGCGGTAATCTGCTATCAACGGCTGTCGAAAACATTCTTATTGTTAAATTTTGGCCTTTTGACAGTATAACCTTTTCAGTTATGATGCAGGAAATAAAAAAAAGTCGCAGACTTATTAACCCGCTCTCGTTATTTTTACTGGACCTAAGCATGTCACATTGGTTATGTATTTTATACATTTTTTTATGAAAAAGTAGAATTTTGACGAAAACATATGTTTTATCAACTGTTAATTCAAATATTTGCATTATCTCAAACCCTCAAGATGCTCTAAAAATATTTTGCAGTCTGCAGCCCCTGCACTTCCAAGCATGTTTGGTATTATGTTTAATTACTGCAAAAGTTGGCTTGTTGTAGTAATCAAGTAAATTTATACTGGGTTTTAAGCAATTGTAGGAATGGTTGGAACGAACGAACCCACGCATTCCTTTTCTCCCACCATTTAAAATTAAGCTCATCAGTTTGTAGCACCTGAGCCCTTTTGTGGATGGGTGTTGCTCTTTATCTTCGAATAAAGCTGAAAACTTGGGAATCTTTCAAAGTGAAATAAACTGGAACAATTCATTCATACATAGCAAGGCAATCGAAGCAGTTCATTACACCGAACGTTTCTTGATTTAAAAAAGACTTGATTCGTCGAAGAAAGATTATAGAATATATACTGGCCTTTTAACAGGTCCTTATCCGAGCCAGTATCACTTGAAGCCAGGGGCCTGGCAACCCTATCATATTTATTAGAGTTTGACAGTATGCAACATATCAAGGCCTTATTGGAATAAGACCTGTCTGAAGTTTGTTACTACGGACGCTAGTAATTTTTACAAACAATGAATCATTTGACGCATACACTGATAGGTAAACACACGGTAGCCTGTTTTGATATGTTATTTTCCAAATTTTTTCAAGTTCGAAAAAAATGAAGTATTGTTGAAAAAAAACTGACAAAATAAAGTGCCCACTATAAATTGAAGTAAAAGAAAAGCATTTTAATAATGTATGTGTCCTCCTTTGGCCTTCATGACCAGCTGCAGGCGCATGCTTTCCACCAGGTTCCTAAGATGCTGTGGAACAAGCTCTGACCAGGTGCGCTTCAGGGCTTCAAAATAGTTGAATTTATTGGTCAGTTTTGTCAAACCTGGCATCTAGAATCGCCCACAAATTCTCGATGGTGTTGAGGTCCGGGCTTTGTGGAGGCCATTCCAGCGGCTTGATCTAACAAGACCGCAAGAAAGACTTGGTCTTCTTGTCAGCATGCTTTGGGCCGTTGTCATGCTGAAACACAAACTCCTCTTCAAGACACGTCTGGATCAGCGAAACCTCCAGATTTTCTCGCCGTATGTTGATGTAAGAATCTGCCGTCACTATTCCGTCGTATTTCACGAGGCTACCCACTACACTCCACGAAAAATACTCCCAGACCATCACATTTCCTCCTCCATGCTTCACCGTGCCTTTGATGGGGCGCTCCTGAAGCTCCTCACCCGATCTGCACTACACACGAACCGGCCGCTTTCGATTAAAAAGCTCAAACCTTGATTCGTCCGTCCACACAACCGATTTCCAGAACTCTACAGGCTTATCGGCATGCTGAATAGTAAACCTGAGCCGTTTGGCTTTGTTTGCCATACTAATAAATGGGCGCTTCCGGGCAACTTTGTTAATCAGCCCCTGAGCTACAAGACGGCGACGAACAGTTCGACCAGAAAATGATAGCTGAAGGTGCGCATGATCTTGGTGCCCGGTCGTGTATCCGTTTTGCGCTTGCTGCAAATTTCTTTTCAGTAGAATTTGCCTAATATTAATACAGCAACCGCTCGCTAACTGGGCTAAGTGTTCAGTCCAGTTAGTGGATGCTGCTCGGTAACTGGGCTGACATTTCAAATGTAAATAAATTTCAATGGAGCTTCGATCAGATTTCGGTTGGGATATGTCATTGGTCAATACATAAATGAAATAATGTTGTTATGTCCTATGCGTTATTGCGATGTAACTTATTGTGCCCCCATTGTGCAAAATGTTTGACCTAGTTTGTATGGAATTACGATTCAATTTTTTCCAGTTTAGCTTTAATGCCTTTTACATGGCCCTTGCTGATTTTGACAACAAAATGTCAAATGCTGATTTTTGAAGTTCATTTGCTTTTTAACTGGGCTATAGCCCAGTTAGCGAACGCCCAGTTAAACAGCACCCAGTTAGCGAACAGTTACTGTACTGTACTTCCTATCGACAGTCCGGTACGATTCACCGTTTTGCCCATCACGAACCACAAATGTTCGGATACACAAGGAAATTGCTTGGGAAATCACTACGTACAAATGCACCAGATCAAGCCGTTTGCTTCAAAACACGTTAAAATATCAAAGCATAAACAATCTAGGGGTCTTTCGATGGAAACTTATCGAAAACATCGATTTTTGTAGGCATTTATTTTGTTACTATATTTTACAATACAAATTGATTTTTTAGTTCTTTAAGTCAAACTTTTATTATTATTCTAGAATTTTTATTTTTTTTCTAGAAGTGAAACTTGGAAAGGATATAAAGAAATAAGATATAAAAAAACTACAGTGTGTTTAATTGAATTTGAACAAAATAAATTAGAGAAATTCAAAAAATGATAAGGTGGGCACTTTATTTTGCCTATCAGTGTAGATATTAAAGATGCTGGCTACAGGAGAATGTTTGTCCGTCAGGTCCCTACTGATTCTTGTCTATTTTGTGGCATGGGCAAAGAATACACGGAACATTTTCATGCCACTACCCGTTCTTAAACAAAGGGCTGATAGAAGCCTCTGGTATTTGGAGGACTAATTCCACTACGACAGTGCAATTCATTCGAAGTGCATTTAAAAAAAAAGATCAGGGTGCTATTTTTAAATATAATAATATGGCTTGTCTTTCCATAAATATAAAATAAAAGCAAACAAAATAGAACTTTTTTAAACTTATATATATATTTTATTATGTATTGCCACGCAAAGGCAGAGCATTCGAACTTAATGTTTATATAATCTTTTTTTATTTAATTTTAGATGGTTCCCACAAAGTTGATCAAATCGGAGCCAATTGCTGTGAAAGATATCAAGACTGAATCTGGGCATACTTTGCATACGAAGGATCAGACTCCGCCTGGACAACAACATGGACAACCACCAATTAATGCCTATAGTGGGATGTTTCAGAGGCATGGACCATCGACACAACCATTGCAGCATATGAATCGCGATGAAGATTTGAGACGGTATGTTTTGAATCGATCCTCGAATATCATTACCTTCAAAGCAACCATTCTTTGATAGCCTATTGGCTGTATATAATTACGTAAATAGTCAAAGTTGATTTGCAAAACTGTTGTTAACTTAATTTTAACAACAATTCAGTGTATTTTGAACATTTTGAATTATTTAGATGTTTTACGGCATTTGGGAAAAGAAGTTTTGGAATGAATATTGATAACAATAGAGCGTAAGATTGTCGTAGCTTTTCAATGCTGCGAATAGCTGTTTAGAATGTACTCTCTCTCTCTCTCTCTCGGAATTTACCGTTTCCCGGAAAAGTAAATATTTAATAATTTATTTATTATTTAATAAAAGTAAGTATTCTAATATTTTTCAATTTTTGAGCTCATAAGACAACGTCCCAAATTCACGTTTATGTTAGAGCCGTATTTTCATGCATTTTCGAATATTGATCCATACAGACATCAAACCGATGAGACAACTCGATTTCGAGATACACCTTTTTGAGAACTGCAAATGCAAGCTCCTCAATTAGCAAGATTCAAAAGAGCGAATTAAGCTTATTTTTCAGGGATGGTGATTGTGCGCAATAAAAAATAACATTATATGTTGGATATCATCAGTTTATTTTTATTCCTGTATTTTTATAAAATTATTGTTTACACAACTTTCTTAACAATATCGAATATTTTGGCATCATTGTCAGGACAGTTTGAATAAAGCTTTGCCTTTATTGTATTTTCTGATAGAGCCGTATTTTCATGCATTTTCGAATTTTGATGCATATAACTTAGATACCATACTCCCGCGACGCGATCAGAGGCTGCTCCGCTTCCCAAATCTCTGCTTCATAGGATGGAAAATCGTATTTAGAATAAAACTGTACGCTGTGGTAAGCAGTAAAGCTTAGGTTAGCTTTCGGATACAAGAAGACGCTTTGTGAAAAAATGCATATCCATTATTTGTTTACTACGAGTCTTAACTGTAGTCTGAACAAGCCATAAGTATATAGTGTTACACTGAAAATATAATTTAGTCCTTTGAGGAGTTAAACTCTAGCACCAGATCGGTGTAATATGATATTACAGTATTGTCGTTTTTTCTTTCCCCGTCAATGGTAACTCTTCAAGATAGAATTCATCCGAGCAAACCTGATTCCCTTGCTACGCTGTCATAATTTTTTACAACTTTTTTGGTTTATGTTCATCTACAGAGCTGCTGTTATGTAAATTGTAGGATCCTTTTTTAACATCAACATGTCTAATCTTGTCGAGGAAAAATGTATGAAATTTCGAAAATGCTGAAAAAGATATCAACTTTGTCTTTCAACAGTTACTCAGTTAACTCTCTCGCGTATAAAGCATTTCTGTCCGACCGCGTTCAGGTTCCAAAAGGATTTATTCAGGTTGATTCTGTTCCCAAAGAAACACCGGAAGATTTTCTTTTTTCCACTTCACGACATGAAAACCGTTCATTTTTTGTTGATGCCGGGACCACTACAATCTTCGTCGGAGCTATCATCCGAGGCTTAAGAAACCTTAATGATGAGTAGATGTTTTGATGGACAAATTCAAGACAATTCCGAACAACTTTTGAAAACTAAGCAAGAAGAAAACAATCATTATATTGGAATTAAATTTAGCTACATGTACAGCTCCGCTAATGATAGAGGAAGCGGAACGGCAGACACAACCCTAATGGAATTTTTCGCTGACCCTGTAAGTGTTTTATATTTACTTTTTTTGTTATGGGGCGTAGAACCATTGTCCATTGAGTTGAACTTTTGTGGTATACCCCTGTTTATTATTCTAATTCGCATCTTAAAGCTAGATCACCATTTGTCAAGTGACCAGCCTAAGACGCGTCTCCCAGTTAGGCAAAATTGAGTTTATAAAACCCACCACCTTTCCAGGATTTGCAGTCCAAATTTCTTTCGGTTGCATATTATAATAGCCACTGTACAGAAATTTAAGTCTGCTCTTGTACAAAGCATCACAACTGCAAAGCAGATGTTCCGAGGTTTCACGTTCCATGTTACAGAAACGACAGATTTCATTCTGAACCTGGCCAATGTTTTTCAAATGATATCTACTCGAGCAATGTCCGGTTACTAGGCCAGTATAGGTACAAAGAACTCTCTTATTGAGCTCCAGAAGCTTTTTACTAATTGTAACATTTGGAATTATAAACCTTTTCGCTTGAAAACACTTTTTGGTGACCAACCAATTGGTCATCACCCTTTGCTATTCCCAAGATTTTAATTGCATTTTTATGGCACAGTATGATATACCGCAGAATGGTCTGGGCCAGTAAACTATGCATTTGAACCTTGTTTATCAACTCGTCTGCCCTTTCATTGCCTTCAATGCCACAGTGCCCCGGAACCCAGAATAAATTTACCGAGTTCTCTTGGCACACCTTTCGCAATTAAAGAATGCATTCCCAGACAAGTTGGATGTACATGTGGATGTACATTTATAATTACTTAACGCTTTGAGTGCCGCTTGGCTGTCTGTAAAAATACAAATATTTGCATATCTGTATTTCCTGTTCATACTAACGTTTACACATTATATTATAGCAAAGATCTCCGCTTGGAAAATCGTTGGATAGTTTCCCATCGCCACTGAGATTTCTACCCCAGGGCCGAAGATTTCTGCTTCCGTTTTTGTTCCAATTTTTGAGCCATCTGTGAAGAATTTTATGGAGCCATGACGAACAGTGGGACCTCCGGCTTCCCAATCTATACGTGACGTTTCACATATCTTGTAAGGGATGTCATGGTTTTCCACAGGTTTCATCCGTTCCATCCAGTCTCAATTCTGGCCCACTTTGAAAGCTTTGTGAAACGCTCATGTGACCGACTATGTCACCAGACATGAAAGTTTTCAACCGTTTAAGTCTAAGCATGCTCTTTTCCGCTTCTAGTTGTACGTATTCGTGCAAAGGCAGCAGATTTAGAATTGCATTCAACGCATTTGATGGAGTGCTGCGCATCGCTCCCGTTATTCAATGGATACTAGCCGTTGAAGTTTTGTAAGATTTTTCTGTGCAGTAGCCCCTTTTGTTTTTGGCCACCACACAAGAGAAGCATACGTTACTTTTGGATGTATAAATCCAATTTATAATTTTTGGTCTTAGGCCCCATTTTCTGCCAAATCCATTTTCGGCGCATACCCCGAAAGCACTGGTTGCCTTACCGATCATACACTCAAGATGAGCATTCCAGTTCAGTTTGGCATCCAGTATCACTCCTAAGTATTTAACCTGTTCACTAAGATGAATCTTTAATCCTCCTAGCTGAAACGCTTTTCGACTAAACTTCCTTTTCCTAGTGAAAGGTACAATTACTACTTTTGATGGATTAATGCTAAGGCCCTTCTTGATATACCAAGACTGGGTAAATTATAGGGCCCATTGCATTCTTTCTGAAATTATGTTGTCAAATTTTCCCCCTCACTATAATGGCTATATCGTCTGCAAAAACTACAACCTCGAAACCTTTTTTCCTCTAAGCTTCTTAGAAGATCGTCTACAACTAAGGACCACATTAGTGGTGATAGGATTCCTCCTTGAGGACAACCTTTCGTTGCCCGTACTGTAATAGACGAACTTTCCAACTCTGAAGTGATTCTCTTTTTGCGAGCATGGTATGTGATTTATCTAATCACTCGTATATTTAAAACGATTCTAAGAATTAATTAAACGGTCATGCACTAAAATTTCTTTCTTGATTTACTAATAACTAAGACCACTATATAGTTTGCCTCCGTCCAATGCAACGGCTCAAGCTAGACTGACTAGCCCTCTATTTCCAACGGACTCTGCGTCTCCTTTCATTCGATATAGATGATTACCCACTAAATGTAAACCAATCAGAATAGGGTAGACACTACAATTCTCCCTTCTTAAGAACAAATTTACAATTCATAACTTGATAAACATTTTTGTTTGTTTCAATAATTCAAAATTTCACTTCTATACATTTTCGAACTCAACTTTGTTGATAACAAACTCAGCCATTATATCGTAACTAAACATGGTTTGTTCGCGAACGCGTATTGATCGGGCTTCTGGCGCGATCCTCTCGACGCAATTTGATCTTTTTTTTCTCAGTTCCGTTGTCCAGCCTCGGAACGTCAGAGAATCCTTCGAAATCCTCCTCTTCTTCGATCGACTCCCTCTTACGCTTGTTCGTCATTCTGGTAGGGAAGTAAAATACAGTTTTGTTCCGCTTGGAATCGAATGCCAACTTCAATTGCTCTCTGTGTGCGTTTGTTATATGCTTGCCAATCAGAATCTGGAAAATATTATCAGACAATTTTTTAATAAATGTTGCTTCCAACCACCGTGGAAATTTTCCACAAGCCTATCCAAACCTTTCTGAGGTACATCTGGAAGCGCTTCTACCAGTTACTTACTTCCTCATTTTGGTTGGGGTTCAAAAAGTGTTTGTATGTTTTGTTTGGGTTCAACAAATCCAATAACATTTTTGGCTGATATGAAAGCAGTTTCTCAGAAGGAAACAAATTATCGTCTCCGGAAGAACTATTTCGATAGTTTATTAAAAACAAATTCAGCTTATCTTCAATGTCCAAAGATTTTGTTTTATTATCTATCAAAAACTTTTTTAATACATCTTTAGCCACCCTAACCATCCTTTCAGCTTGTCCATTACTGGCTGGATGGTAAGGTGGACTCTTGAGCACTTTAATACCATGCTTCTCCAAAAATCCTACAAATTCCAATGAATTAAATGGCGGCCCGCCATCAGTTACCACCACATCTGGTAGACCAAAACGTGCAAACACTGTAGCGAATTTTGTATTTACCATTCTTGCCGCGGTACCCGTTCGCATCCGTTCAACTTCAAGCCATTTAGTGTGACTGTCAACAATTAAAAGGAAATTATTTCCCTCCCAATAAAAAAAATCTGCATGCAGACGACTGAAAGGAAGAGTTGTGACTATCCACGACCCTGAAACTTCTGGTTTCTTAACTACCTCCATTTTTGCACAAGAATTACAGGATTTTACAAAGTCCTCAATATCTAAAGTCAAACCTGGCTAATCACCGTCCTTCTGGCCAACGTTTTCATCTTCACAATTCCCTGGTGGTTAGTATGTAGTAACTTCAACACTTCCTTTCTCGAAGAATACGGAATAACTACCTTATCTCCGATCATCATTATGCCGTCAATTAGTTCTAGCCCTGATTTTTGCGCATAAAAGTCCTTATATTGTGTTGCAACCTTTTTTGGCCAACCATAGGTAGTACATTTTATGATCTCCGCCAAATATTTGTCTGTTTGCGTTTTCTTTGACAACAATGTTAAATCTATAGGTAGTTCATTGGAAAAATTTAAACTATTGATGCATTCCTGAACCAAACAACTAGGTATTTTTTGGTCAAGTGGAAATCTGCTACAAAAATCAGCATTTGCTAATTTAGATCCGACGCGATATTCGATAACAAAATCATAAATCGATAGTTCCATTAAATATCTCCGTAACCTTATTGTTATTGTTATTGTTATTGATCAATCCCCACCCTGGCAGGCAACTACCCGCCGATCTGCACTTAAGCTGAGTGAGGACCTACTTAGCCTAAGCGTTTGTGCATACTAATCCGTATAGCATGCCGCCACTTTCACTAACAGGCCCCGTTGTCCCATTAGCTGCCGTGCATTGGTTAGGGATAGGAGGAGATTGATAGGGAAAATTTAGAGAGAAGGAGTTGTGACTGAAAAGAGACAAGCATAACGAAAAACAAAACAAAATCAGGATACTAGATATTGTCTTCAAAACCTGGTAGAAATAAACTATTTGATGCCTGAAAAGAAACAGAACTAAGAACAAAGATACAAGCGAAATCCTTGTAGTCCCCCGGATGTTTCAAGAGCTCAGCCATTTATCTAAAAACATACTAAAAGTTATTGTCTTACCTGTCTAGTAAAATATAAACCACTAACAAAGTGTTTTGGGTGATCCTCACTAGGAAAACACGGAAATTTATATTAACGCTTGATAGCCAATTTAGATCGATCTATATCAACAGTAAGGAAGATATTGCAGCCAATCACACAATGGGATACTGGTTCACCCGTTCCAAGATATGGCATCCCGGCGATTATGGCAAAGGAATACTATAGATCACAACTAATTATAATACCAACCACCGGCCCACCACACCCGGCGAAGCACCAGATCTCACCGAGAAGAGCTTTATTGGAAATGAGAAGAAAAACTAGCATCCTCCATCCAAAATCAAACCACTCCCACCGCCCATCCCGACAGACACGCGTATCCCGTCCACAATGCGCAGACCTCCCAGCGCCGTGCACTAATAACCCGACTTGTCGAGTCATTAGTACACTACACTGAAGAAGTCCGCACACTGCAGACGAAACACGCGCATCTGCCAAGACAAGCAATAAAGGTAGTCGGAATCAAACGGAAAACACCAATCCCTCTCACTTCCATTAACAGGTAATCCACTAAACAGCTCACACTTTCTAGGATTCAGTTTTATTGTTTTTTCCTTGCTCACATGATCACTCGCCCCGCCGAACAACAGATAACCTAAATAAAAATAATGCCATATTACCGATATCAAAGCAGTTAGCAACAAGGCATCGACACCATAGTGATACGACAAATATGGTTAAGTAATAGTATGGATATTTTAATTATTTACCGTCATATCTCCCCTAGCAGCAGTTTTTTTCTGTACTGACTCGATTACTCGCGGCGCCGAAAAAAAAAAAAAAAAAAACCCAAAACTATAGATAACGCGCCAAACCCTATAAGAAAATTGTAAATAAGAGAGAATCAACGCAACTGTTCACATTAGATGCTCGCGCTCTTCTTCCGTAAACTTTTAATATGTACAACTATACACCCAGACTTCCTCACAGAAACCTGCGAAATCCCACCGAACTCTCAACAGTCGAAAGCTCGGCATCCTCACCTTAAGGGCCCCGTTATCCGTAAAAATTTACCGGTTCTCGGCCAAATCCCACCGAAATCCGCCAATCCGGACTACCGAAAGCTCAGATGCCGAGAACCCGGCAAAACATCCACAGACCTCTGTAAAAAAAATCCGAGTGTGCACATTCTACAAACAACCCTACTACTGGAACTCACATCTGCAACAAGCACGTTGAGCGTCCCAAAGAGCAATCTAAACCGTAAATTACGATTAAAGGATTTTGTCCCTGGAAGCATCTCGTGCCTTCTGGCAACTTTACGCTTCTATTTCTAAGCTCATCTTTTTCGCACCACCCGGGGGAGACTTGGTCCTATACCCAATGATTTCATTATCTCCAATCCGCTCAACCAATCGCAATGTTTTGTGATATAGTGGACGGATTATTATAATTTGAGATAAATCAATGCAGACGTCTTCCAAAATTGGCAGATCGACAGGCAATCGGTGGAGACCCACCTGGTACCTCACATCAAGATGCTTAGAGGCGGACCGGAAGATTTGATGAGCTACCTCCCCCATTAAATATCTCTGTAACCTTGTTACAAATATGGAATTCCGTCCCTCTCTTCCAAAAATACCTATAAGAGGTTTATGATCGGTGAAAACCCTGAATTGTTGCCCAAACAGAAACTTGTGGAATTTTTTTATAACACATACCAAAGCCAACGCTTCTAAATGCAAAATTGGATATTTTTTTTGTGCTGAGCGGTTCCATATCATTTCCGCAACGAGTAATTTTCATATTTTTTTATTTGCATGAAACCTTGCATACAAGTTTTTGGGGAAGAAAAACGCCGTTTTGCATACTTGGTTCGCCATTTTGAATCTAGCCTTACTTATGAGAAGGGCCTATGAAAAATGCACATGATATCTTCAAAAAATTGTATCTCGGAAACGGTTTGTCCGATTGGTTTGGTGTCTTCGGCGAAGTTTTAGACAATTGTTGGTGCTATATGGTAAAAATATGCACTGTAAAAAAAAAGTTTGGTTTTTGTGTTTTGAACTAAAATATAGATTTTCCCTTAATTATTAATTAAATTTTTTAATTATTCTTCTGTTATAGCTGACTGAAAATGCTATCTAGTGCACAGTGGGTTGTTCTGGAGAAAAATAGGTCACAATGAAAAAAATTACAATTTTCAAAAAAAGCTATTAAGAAAAGTCAAAAAAGTTTGTCACCCTAATTTTATGAAAGTACATCAAATTTGCAAGCAAAAAGTACTTCGGTAACATTTTTCTAAGATGCACCGTTTAGAAGATATTACTGATTTAATATTGATCTTTTGATAACTTAATAAGTTTTGGCCCTTTTCGGATGTACTCCGTGTTTTTCCAGTTTCAAAAGTATTTTTTTCGGAAAGATTGGAAAATTTTGAGTTAAAATGACACTGACAGCTTAAAGATTCGAGTGAAATTCTCTGCCTTAAAAGTATTTTGAAAAACAAGTTACAAAATCCCACTATCAGGAACAATGATTTCTTCCAGTTATATTTGGTGTATTGTGTTGAAAATGTGCATTCAACTCTTGCATATCGCCTAACAGTTTAATCCATTTAAACTGGATGTGTTTATACTGTGCATATTTTCTCTCTATTGCCGAACATCGCCACAGACATCAAACCGATGAGACAACTCGATTTCGAGATACACCTTTTTGAGAACTGCAAATGCAAGCTTCTCAATTAGCAAGATTCAAAAGAGCGAATTAAGCTTATTTTTCAGGGATGGTGATTGTGCGCAATAAAAAATAACATTATATGTTGGATATCATCAGTTTATTTTTATTCCTGTATTTTTATAAAATTATTGTTTACACAACTTTCTTAACAATATCGAATATTTTGGCATCATTGTCAGGACAGTTTGAATAAAGCTTTGCCTTTATTGTATTTTCTGATAGAGGAAGAAATGAGTGGAATTTTTTAGTTCCTTGAATTGTTTTTGCATTATTATATTGATTATTTAGCTGCAAAGACATATTTTCGTATTCTTCTGTAGTAGAATAACAAAATGACAACTTTGTAAGTTCTTCTTCTTTTCGTTTGTTTGCCCAATTGAACAACTCTCTTGCAGTCTTTATCGGGTGTTCGCGTTCTTTGGCTAAACTTGCTCTGGTAGCCATGCGTTTTATCGTACCTCCAATAGCATCGCATGGACCTTTTCCGTGCGATGTTGCGAAGAAATGCCATTCAGCGTCAATACCATACTTTGACTTAAATTTACAAAGGCTAGAAAAGTTTGAATCAAATACATTATGTCTTTCCTTTCTTGCATCTGATGCCATATTTCTACTGGTTTTAAATTCGTCTACAATTTTTTGTACTGACCATGATTTTGGTAACAATGATAAAATTGATAGTTTTTCTTGCCTTGTGGCTGAATTTAAAAATATAATTTTCATATTTTCTATGACTTCATCAAACTCGTTTGCTTTTTCTGTTTTAGCGTCTAATTTAAAAAGATTTCTTCGTACACCTTCGACGATTTCAGCGCACTTTTTTTCAGGATAGTGAACATTTTTAACCTTACCTAAATCTATAGGCGAATATTTCCTCGGTTGAATATTTCGACGTCTACAGGCATCGTGAAGTTTTCATTTGATTGAATTGTGCTTAGCGTTGACGCTGATAGTATCGTGACCAAACTTTCATAGCTTTGCGAATCAGGTACATCAGGTATGGTCTGAACAGTTGGCATCCTTGAGCCGCCGGCTACGCTTTGTTCTTCGTTTTGGGTGAGGTGAGCTTTTGAATCAATATGTAGACAGCAAGACGAACAAATACGAAAATCCTTGGTGTTCAGTGTGGATACCTTGGAAAATCCAATTAATTTTAGTTTTTGGATGATACCATCCGTGAGATATCGCAGCTCTTTCGAACACTGAATGTCTTTGAATGGGCGAATACATCTTATTTTACTCATTTTGTAATCTGTAACATAGAAAATATTTTCGAATTGTTAGTTTTGTACGAAAATATCACAAAACATATAATTAAAATGTGTATTTAAAACATACCTTTGCCCCAAAACGTGTTACACTTTCTTTTACAATGGTGGACTAGTTCCAACAAAGACCATGTTTACAATCACCAACTGTACGTAGTACAGCTAACTGGTATCTAATTACCTGTATCTAATACTTGTTAGCACGTTTTCAGCACAACGCACCAAAAATCACTTAAAGAAATCATTGTTCCTGATAGTGGGATTTTGTAACTTGTTTTTCAAAATACTTTTAATTTCACTCGAATCTTTAAGCTGTCAGTGTCATTGTAACTCAAAATTTTCCAATCTTTCCGAAAAAAATACTTTTGAAACTGGAAAAACACGGAGTACATCCGAAAAGGGCAAAAACTTATTAAGTTATCAAAAAAATCAATATTAAATCAGTAATATCTTCTAAACGGTGCATCTTAGAAAAATGTTACCGAAGTACTTTTTGCTTGCAAATTTGATGTACTTTCATAAAATTAGGGTGACAAACTTGTTTGACTTTTCTTAATAGCTTTTTTTGAAAATTGTAATTCTTTTAAAAAATTTTTTTTCATTGTAACCTATTTTTCTCCAGAACAACCCACTGTGCACTAGATAGCATTTTCAGTCAGCTATAACATAAGGATAATTAAAAAATTATTGACATGTAACTTTTAAGGAAAAATCTATATTTTAGTTCAAAACACAAAAACCCAACTTTTTTTTACCGTGCATATTTTCTCCATGTAGCACCAACAATTGTCTAAAACTTCGCCCAAGACACCAAACCAATCGGACAAACCGTTTCCGAGATACAATTTTTTGAAAATATCATGTGCATTTTTCATAGGCCCTTCTCATAAGTAAGGCTAGATTCAAAATGGCGAACCAAGTATGCAAAACGGCGTTTTTCTTCCCCAAAAACTTGTATGCAAGGTTTCATGCAAATCAAAAAATACAAAAAATAAAAACTGGAAAAAAAATTTCCCACTTGTTCGTGGAATCGCTCTGCTGCATTTAAAAAAAATGACGTAAAGCATATTGGCTGTTCAGAATCGCCCTCCATTTGTGCTAAAACACCCCCCAATCCATAGGTGCAAGTATCTGTAATAACTATCAAAGGTTTTTTTGAGTCATAGAAGGCCAGAATGTTCGCATTTAACAGGTTTGATTTACTTTCTTTATACGCATTATCACATTCAACGGTCCAATCAAAACTAACGTCCTTACGTAGAAGATTATACAAACTTTTCAGTTTTCTTGAAACATTAGGTACAAATTTATTATAATAGTTTATTAGGCCAAGGTATGCCTTCAATTCTGTCACATTTTAGGGGTATTTGCTTTCGCAATAGTGGGGATTTTGTCAGGGGAAGGTAATAGACCTTCGCTTGTAATCAAATGTCCCAAATATTGCAGTAGGTTACAAAAAATTTACATTTTTTTAAATTTACATATATATTAGCATTGGAGAGCCTTGCAAGAACTTGCTCCAACTTGTCCAAACATTCTTTTTGTGTCTTGCCAGCTATGAGCACGTCATCTAGATAGCAACATACACCCTCCAGTCCTTTGAGGACCTGATCCATAACTTGTTGGTAAACGGCTGCACTCGAACTAGCCCCTTGGGGCAGCTGATTATAGGTGTAAAGGCCCTTAATTGTGTTTATAACAACATATTTTTTTTGAGCGCTCAGACAATTGCAACTGTGTGTAAGCACCAGCCAAATCAAGAGAGCAGACAAATTTTCAGCCAGCCAAAGAAGCAAAAATGTCCTCTGCCAGAGGAAGAGGATAAAGTATTTGGAATCAAAATTTTGTTTAAAGATACCTTGCAGTCAATTACCATTCTAATTTCTCGATCCTTTTTCATCACCGCTATGACCGGAGAAGCCCATTCGCTTGCCTTAATGGATGTTATCACTCCCTGGTTCTCAAGCATATCCAAATGTTCCAAAAACTTATCTTTAATTTTAAAAGGTACTTGATAAGCTTTCCTGAATATCGGTTGTTCTGATTTTAATGTGAGCTCCGCGTCATAACCTGTAATTGTTTTAGTACAGTCTTTTTCAAACACTTTCAAATATTTTTGTTTTATCGTACTTAATAATTTTTCAGATGCAGAAAGTCCTGAAACATCCAAACTATTTAGCGTGAACTGATCCATCCAGTTCGGGAAAAACACTCCTAACCAATCTTTTCCCAACAGCGGAGTAAAATTCTTAGATGTTTTTAGAACAATAAGTTTTCTTTCAGCGTTGATTCCGTTCAACGTAACCTCTACTAAAATCTCTCCAACAACTGCAATTTTCGAACCATTGACAACTACCAGAGTTTTGTCGCATTTTGAAATTGGCAACTTGAAAAATAAACGCTTGTACTTAATTTCACTAATAACAGCTACTGCTGAACCCGTGTCGATTTCCATTGCTAATTTGAAACCCTGTACTATAATATCAACTATACAAGTTTCAACTGCATTTCTAATACTACCAATCATCATACAGCTGATTTCTGATTCCTCACTGGAATCATCGACACGCATCCTATTAAATTTATCAGTTATTTTTGGTTCCATAATCTCTTCTTGATCAACGAAATTAACAGTTTTACCACGATTATTGTTCTGCAAGAAATAGCAATTCTTTCGAATATGACCTCTACGTTCACAGTAATTACACACAGCGCTAGTGTGAGTTTGTTAATCCGATTATTTCGGTAATATCTATTCCATACATGGTCCTGACTACTACCGCGATCATAACCTCTATTGCGATCAAAATCTCTATTACGATCATAACTCCTAATACGATCACGACTCCAACTACGATTACGAGTTCTGTCGCTGTCTCCCCTATGATTAAAATCATGAGTTCTTCTGCTCAATCGCTGCTTAACCGAAAACACTTTGTTTGACTCGTCAAAGTCATTCATGTGATCAGCCCTACTTTCTGCTTTTTCACAACTAATTATTGTTTTTTCCACAGTTTCTAAATTTATATCATCATCCATTAGAAGTTTCTTTCTCAAGTCTTTATCACGCAAACCAATTATTAGCCGGTCGCGAACAGCTTCCTCTTTAAATTCACGAAAATTACAATTGTCTGCAAGCAATTTAATTGCTAGCACAAAATTTTCAGCTGATTCGTTCAATTTTTGTACGCGGTTGTAAAACTCATAACGGTTCATTAAAGCTGGTTCTATCTTATCCAAACGCTTTCAGTTTTTTAATCATTTCCTCATAAGTAATTTCGCTTACATCTTTCTTGGGGAAAATTAACTTAATCTCTTCAAAAATCTCATATCCACTAACAGAAATAAACCAAGACTGTTTTGCCTCAGCAGTGACTTTATTTATTTGCACATAATTTCGAAACGTTCAACATAGTGTGTGAAAGATTTATGTCGCTGATATTGGTCTATCGACCCAATCATACCCGGTGTGCTCGTCACGATGCTTTTACTGTGTATAAAACGAAACAAAATAAAAAAAACCAATCACTCTACTCACGTTCTTTGCAGCCTTATCTCACCGTTCTCGTAGTCAAGTTGATTTATTAGCTGACAAACGTCACCGGTTCAAGTACTCGAACCTAACGTCAATTTACACTACCTCGGAAAATGATAATCCTCTACTCCAAGGTCCAACGATTGGAAACAAACGTCTACCTCTATCCAAAGTTATCCAAAGCATGAACAAACCAAAAATCTTCCTTTTGTACTTCTAGCAGAGCTCGAAAAAAATGACAGCCGTCGTGAACGATGAGTAAAAAAATATTCAGTAGGTACAATTTTCGCTCCCTTCATTTCGTTCTATCAGTCACGCAATATATTCGTGTTAGCTATTTTGCTATGCTCAGTCATTCCGTTGTCCTTGTGTTCCACACAACTCATTCACACCACAGCAAAGGACACGGCTATTCAAGCCTCAAGAGATTTTGGTTGCTTGACTGAATGTTCTGGTAACCAGTCATTCATTTTCGCGTTCGTGAGTGATTTTTTCTGCCACCGGATTTCAAGTATTCCCGAACATGGCTGAAGCCAAAGGAAGCCAAAAGGCTGGCCGAAATCGCTACAGAGTTTGTGGGGCATTTGTTCGAGAAAAGGCATTTGCAGGATCGATTCGAGAAGTTTTGGTTTTTATGAATGACTGTTCTTTCGTCTTCACGGTAGAACGTTGAAATTGAATGAGTTGTTTGCACTTACGTACATTCACTGCTTTCCGGAACGAATGAATAATCAAAGTAAAGCATCACAAAACAAGTTGACTCATCTTGCACAAGAGTTTCATGAAGGCAAATTTGTGTTTAATTCATGTTCGCTAAGAACAGTGCGTGATGACGAATATTTTAACTCAGTCAGGGTGCAATTTGAGAATTGAATATGATATTTTTAAGCTCTGACTTCTAGAGCCAAATGCTATCACTTGCACCTTCAATCACCGCCTCCAATGTGCTCCTCACCGATGCTTGATCGAAATGTGAACGAACGATGAGACGTGAGAATGAGTCTCTCACTGCTTAAATCAGTATTCTCTGACACTCTCACTTGAGCTGTGTTGTTATATTCACCAATTGCCTTTGGTGACTGAATTTGATGAGTTGCGCTGTCAGTTTTTGTGTCATATCGTGCCCGCGTGACACATGATTCATGAGTTTGATACACAGTTTTTGTTGCACATATGTTTGAGGGTGTGCGTGTACTGAAATAAATTTATTGTTTTCGTACACACTCACACATGATAGTGGGAACTAAAGACAAAATCAAAATAAACTAAATTTGAAATCAAATTGGAGTAAATATCTCGGTACACAGAGACAAATTTGGTAGTCAATTTTACCATTATTGGGGGTTAGGATGACTTTTGCAGTATAGTGATTTTGAACTGACTATGATCATGGTCAAAACGCCAAATAAAAATAGTTGATTCAACATTTACCATAATATCGGAATAGTCCTTGTTATCATGATCATAGTCAAGAATGCCTTGAACGTGGTGAATTCGTCCATTTACATGGTTATTGTAACCATTATATGCAATAGTCATCTTGACCATGATTTAATTGTCGGTATAACGAGAGAATTTTTCTCAGAGTAGGCTTTGCTCCAATCATATTTGAGTTTATCTTAGTTTTTTTTTTTTCTGAATTCTATACAGTACATTCAGATTTTGAAACATATTAAAATATATTTTCATGAGCTGATATAGCTTCGTTTGGATTAAACTATACATAACCTCTTAATTAAGTTGGGTTAATACTTATAAAAATCTTAAGCCCTTGCTACATGTATAAAATATATACGGTTAACTATAATAAATAATTTGTTGATACATGATCATTTCTGTAAAATAACTGATAATAATAATATTGATTAAATTTGTTTAATTAATTTGTTCGATTTTGTTTATTTATTCTGTATATATTGAATTTTATTTTATATATAATATAAAATCACAAGTTTATTAGTTTCTCGGCAAATTGTAAATCCAAGCAAATGTTGAATTAGTGGTAGTATTGTGACACAAAGACATTAATTATGAAGTTTAAGTATTTTTCCACTTTGTCGCGAATGAATTGATGATTATTAGCAAGATGAGGAAATGAAAAAAACTGAAGTCTAGAATCACGGTTCCCGGTGACAGTGAAATGAAGTGAAATTTCAACGCTAAAAAATCGAAAATTGGGTTAAAGGATTGAAAGTATAAAGTTAAGGTCGTTCGGAGTCGATTGGTGATATTTTTCAGTCCGGTCGCAACGTAGTAGCAATGCAAAAAGTGACTGCTAACCTTTCCCCAACTATCCAACATCCTAGTGATTTCTCGTGGAAGTGCAGAGGATTTCTCGGCTTCCTCCAAAGCGAGTATCATGTCAACACATTCCTTCCCATTCCCTACTTGACCAGCATTTGGGCACGGTCGGCGCCGGTATTGCTTTATAATGGGTCACCAGTTCTTAAACATTGAAAATGTATGTTAGTCCCAAACATCATCTGTTGGTTCTTTGTGTAAATACAGCTGATCTGGCAATAACGGAATTGCATGCTTGGGCGGTCAATCATGCTCATGCTCATGCAAATTGTAAATCCGAGCAAATATATTTTTTTTTTGGGAAACGATACCTATGGAGTTAATTCAAGAGTTACATTTTTGTTTAATGTAAACCAAGCAAACAGAATTGGCAGTTGTTTTAACTAGATTTATTTGATTGGCTACACATTTTGAGCCTAAGAAATGTCCACAGGAAAAGTAAAAAGAAATATAGTTTTTTTTTGTACATTTATAGATGTATAGATGATCAACATTATTGGCCGATCCGAAAGTTCGATCACAATTTATATAAAATTTCTCAGTTTATTTCCATAGTTACTACTACTTTTTTTGCATAATTTGTCATGAAGACATTACACATTGATTTGACTTCGGTTGCGTCCTCTCAAGTAACATACCAAATCAGTGCTGTAACTGAAATTCCATCACCTTGAAGAAGATACTTTAGTTCAGCGGTTGGCACTGGTTCGTAGTCGAATCACGTCGCCGTCATGCTGTCCGTATTCTAATCTTTCTTATGGTCTATATTTTCACAATTCACAATAACCATGACAGGTTTCATCGTAGTGATTTTGTGTTCATTCCTCCATTTCTAGTACACATCTTGTAACTCTTCGTTCGTATAAACACTGATATGCACCTGTAAAATATAATAGTTATGATTCTCACAACCGATTGAATAATGAATCAATAAAAACAACTAACCTTGAAAGTTTTAAGATAATGATTAAATCACAGCAAGAATAACAACGATAACAACAACGCATAGCATAAAACATAATTTTTACTGAGAGCAACATAATTCACTTCACTCCACTTAACCGGTATTTTGCTAACCACCACCCAATGGTACATTCGTCGAAGAAAATCTATCTGGCCGCGTACACTCTCCGTCTCTCTTAACTTGCTCTTAGATTTCCTACAAAAATTGCTAACATCAACCATTTTGAGTAATATAATAAATAAAAACGTAACGTAATATAACAAATAAAAATTACTAACAACTGCAAAAGCGCACTGTTTCAAGCACATCACTTTTTTCTCCATCAGCTTGTTTTTGGTCTTATTAGAACTGTCAAAATACACATTTGCCTTCTTCCTTTTGCTCCACTTCACAACTCAACAGCTCACCGTGATCCACCTTACGGTGGATTGATGAGCTGCATGGTGGTTGCATGTGAGCTTTTATCGTGTTGCGTGACATCGCTGTGACATTTCCAGGCAAACTCATCAAAAAGCGACTGGTGAGAAAAACAACAGCACTTTGATCTCGGATGAACAGCTCTCTTCACCCACAGCGACAAATACAACAACCGTAGCAACAGCAGCAGCAGCGATACAGCACTCACTCTCAAATGATGAGGTGGTGTTTTCTCGGCGTGGAAGTAAACTATTGAAAAGACTGCTAACAAAGCAGCTTCGACCAGGCAACAAAAAAAACTGCAATACAAAAGGGTTAAAAAGCGAAATGGTGTTAAAACCACGCTACTTTGTACTTTGCAAAAATGTGATTTCACAGAATTACTATACGTATATGCCACAAATTTAACTTTTTCTTGACTCAACATGCGCTCTAATCGTTTCGTTCAACAAAACGATTACCAAGCATAGCCTGTCAAAAGTTTCTCGAGGTGCTAATTCCGCATAAACTCTTTTTTTTATCTGCTCACACTGGTAACTAGATTCCGTTTGAGCTTACCTACAATGCAAAGCAACTTCACATCAAGAATTTTCCTCGTCGCCACTGATTTATCTAATCACCCGTATATTTAAAACGATTCTAAGAATTAATTAAACGGTCATGCACTAAAATTTCTTTCTTGATTTACTAATAACTAAGACCACTATATAGTTTGCCTCCGTCCAATGTAACGGCTCAAGCTAGACTGACTAGCCCTCGATTTCCAACGTACTCTGCTTCTCTTTTCATTTGATATAGATGATTACCCACTAAATGTAAACCAATCAGAATAGGGTAGACACTACAGTATGAACCCAGTTAATTATGTTCATGTCAAACTTCCCTTTCTTCAAGGCACGAGCCATAAACGAATAGGAAGCGTTGTCGAAAGCTCCTTCAATATCTAAGAAAGAACAAAGTGCTATTTGATGAAGTTTTGCAGCTGCAGATAATTTCTCATCTCTATGCGAAGCGCATGGAGATGAGAAATTATCTGCTGCTGCAAAACTTCATCAAAGATCGTTTCTTCCGCGCTGGGAAGAATACAAAAAATAACAATCAAAGTGCTATTTCTTTTACCGATAGAGCTTTTTCTACCTTTGAAACCACACTATGCAGTGCCGTAACTGTTGACTTACCAGACTGGTAAGCAAACTGGAACTCAGATAGTGGATGCTTGTTCATGTAATTTGAATTGATATAACCATTCAACACTTTTTCCATAGTCTTTAATAGGACTGATGAAAGACTAAAGGGTCTGTATGATTTAGGATGCGTCTTGTCTCGCTTTCCTAATTTAGGTATGAAGATAACTTTTACTTGTGTCCATGAAGTTGGAATATGGTTGAGTCTTAAACATGTCTTAAAAATCTCAATTAATTACGAGATCAACAATGCTTCGCCGTTTTGAAGTATTGCTGGAAATATCTCGTCCATTCCTGCAGATTTGTAAGGCTGAAAAGATCTCAACGCATTTTCTACCCTGGCTTTCTTAAAAAAATTATCAGCCAAGTCATTTGCGGCGATTTTTATTCTAACAGACATTTGAGATGTCCTTGTAGAACTTCTTTCACCTTCAAGTGATCCATCTCTGATTGATTGATCTACACATAAAACTGATCCAGGAAAATGTGTTTTCATAATCAGCTTTAACGTTTCACTAGGAGTTTTTGTAAAACTCCATCCTCATTTTTCAGATTCCCAAGTTCAATCGTATGATCATTTGCCAGAGCCCTCTGAAGTCTTGCGACTTCCAGACTATTGCTTATGTTTTCACATGTTAGAACCCAGGATCTTCGTTTAGATTTTTTTATTGTACTCAGTAAGTGCACTCCTATAGGGGGTCCAATCTGAGGTTCTTTTCGCTTTATTAAACAACCTGCGAGATGTTTTACGCAGACGTTCCAACCTAGAGTTCCACCACGGAACATCCCTGTTAGAGGACGATTCCTTGATAGGACAACTAGTATTGAAAGAATTTAAAATCGTATCATTGGGAAATCATGGGAAAATGATTACAATTTCTGAACTGAATCAATCTCTCCACCTGCTGTAAATAACTCCTTTTTCCTCGGATTTCAAAATGTAGTAGTTGACCGATTTCCACCACTCCATTCGAACACAATGTGTCTATGATCTGACAATGATTCTTCTTCAGAACATCTGTGTTTGAATACCAAGTATTTTTCCTTTATTGGTCCATGGCTCTTGTATTAGTACCACGCCCAGCCCCTCCAGATGCTCCTTTTGCATGAGGGAACGTTCAATAATGATGTCACGCAAAAAGTTACTTTTTATTACCCCCCCTTTCACGTTTTTTGTATGGACCTTTAAATTTTTTTGTATGGATTGTCACGTTTTCCCAAACCTCCCACCCCTTGAATAATGCAAGCTTTTAATGCAACAGCCTTCTATCACTTATACACTCAGCGAAATAAACTTTCGATATTCATAAGATTGCATTATGATTATTTGCTATAAGAAACCAGTATGAATCTCATAAATATATCTTATGAAATATAATAATGTCGAAAAAATAAAAATACGGAGCAACCTTGATTCGAACCTTGGACGTTGAGGATATGGGTCCAGTGACTTGCCCACTAGTATATATCAACTCTTGTATATGGAAAGCTTAAAGGCGTACAAGAACAACGTCGAGTAGGACAAAATCTTTTCATAGTTCAGCCTTATGAAATTCCAAAGCATCTTTCATAAGTTGAACCTTATAGAATTCGTAAGATTATTTGGTTCAGTGTATGGCACACAATTAATAAAGGATAATTACCTTTTTACACTGGTTCTCACCTGATACACTCAAATTTTGTCAGCGGTATCGATTCAACTATCACTTTCGATTTATCGATTCATTACGCACTTGAAAAAGCAACAATATACACACGCTAAGATAAGATTACCGAAAATACTCCCCTCTCTTTACCCCCCTTTACTCTCCCTCTCCCCCCCCTCTCTCTCTCTCTCTCTCTCTCCCTCCCTCCCTCCCTCTCTCTCTCTGTCTGTCTGTCTGTCTCTCTCTCTGTCTCTCACACACACACACACCGCCCATAGACATGGGGACACATGTCGTACTACCGACAGTTCGATCAGAAGCAAAACTTTTCTGAGACGAGCATAATGGTACTTAACCGATGCAGCGCTTTTGGGAAACATTCCTGATGACCCGTGCGAAGAAAATTTATTTAATAAACTGCGGAACACGAGGTTGTTACCACCCTCGGCATTTTGTGATAGCCTGTAAATGATGGGTAAAGATTTCGTGTGAAGCCTTTCCGAAGATCGACAGAGCAGTAAACGAAGGAGCAGGTTATGTCCGACATAGCCCATACGTTCGAACCCTTTGGACCGGTATAGTGTTTTAGTTATAGTGAAACGAATTATGCAACAGCTGCGGAGGGAGAAAATCGACTGGAACGTTTCGTCTACCGGCGAATTGATGGTTAAAGTTCCGTTCTGAGTTGTGGGAAATAAGTGATTTTAGGATTTCCAGAGTCATTACTATTTACGATGTGGTGAGCTGGCATCTATGAGAGCGTTTTTTTGCGTAGAACCACTGCGTTCACTAAATTGAACTTTTGTGGTATATCCCTGTTTACTGATACTATTCGTATCTTAACGCTTGATCACCATTTGTCAAGTGAACAGCCTCCGCGTCTCCTAGTCAGGCAAAATCGTGTTTATGAAACCCACCCTCTTACCAGGAGTCGCAGTCCAAATTTCTTCAGGTTGCATATAGCCACTGTACAGAAATTCAAATCTGTTCCGAGTTTTCACGATCCATGTTACAGAAACGACAGTTATCATTCTGAACCTGACCAATGTTTTTCGAATGATATCTACTCGGGCAATGTCCGGTTGCTAGGCCAGTATAGGTACAAAGAACTCTTTTATTGAGCTTCAAAAGCTTTTTACTGATTGTAACATTTGGAATTATAAACCTTTCCGATTTAACACACTTTGTGGTAACCAACCAATTGGTCATCGCACTTTGTTCTGCCCAAGATTTCAGTTCCATTTTTATGGCACAGTATGATATACCGCAAAATAGTTCTGGGCAAATAAACTGTGCATTTAAACCTTATTTAGCAAGCGCATCTGCCCTTTCATTACCTTCAATGCCACAGTTTCCCGGAAACCAGAATAAATTTGCTGTGTATATCTGCGGTGAGTGAAACTAGCCTCTGGAACTCTGCGCAGCAAAACTGCTGAATACGACGAAATTTGTACGTTTACATTTTATACGCTTTGTTTGCTTATACATGGAAAACAACTTTTAATATACGTGTATTTTGGTTTTTTGAGATCATTGTCGACTGAGGCGTTTCTAGTGACTTTTTACAGATTTGTCATGCGAACTAATTGAAGGAACTTCACAAAGTGCTGACAACGAACCAGTGGATAAAAAGATTGCTGACTTTTGTTGGTTCAAAGCATTGACTGGAAATTCAATCCATGCAATTCGCCATGCCATGGTGGCTCATGGGAAGCAGGTATAAAAAGCGTGAAGTAGCGGAGTTAGGGGGAAGTGTGCCACCAGTCATTTTAAGGAAAACTATCAATAAATCGATCAAATGATTATTACAGGTGCATTCGCTTATAGTTTTAGACAAGGTATACACAATTTAATGCAGAATTATTCGTTATCTTACTGTTTATTATTAATAAGTTTATTATCAATTTTATGTCGATCATCAAAAATTCGTGAACAATTATAACATTGTTACCAATTCATATAAAATATCCAAATTTATGGAAACTATTGATTTATCTAATGTGTGACACATCATGAAGCAGTATAAAAGAGTAGTTAATTTCAACCATTTTTTCTAAATAAAATATCGATTCGTATTTCCTTAAAAATATAATGTCGGAGCAAAAGTGCCACAACTTGTAAAAGAAAGTGTTTTACTTTTAAACCTCACCATTTACTGTTCTTCTCGAGAAAAGGCTGTCAAACGTGAATATATTGTTTTTACGTACACTTCGAGGCAGAATTATACAGAAATGGGTAAATATCATGTTAAAAGCGGTATATGGTCACACCCATGGCATAAATTAACTCCCACCGACGGTAAAGTCCAAAAAAGTATTGCAACACTTCCATAACCTTTTTTTTGGTAAATTAATTGATTGCTCATAGAAGAAATTTTAATTTTCTAAAACGTGTCCGTTGATCTTTTCCTCGGTGGCAGTCTTGCCCCGTATAAGTGGCACACTTGCCTCATAAGCATAGAACAGATTTTTTGCTTCTTTTTTCTTAGTTAGTAATTTATTGTCTAAGACTAGAGTGTAAAATTACTTCATCAGGTATGTCCTTACATACAAATAATTCTTTAAAATAATTAGAAAACAAAATGCTTAAGGTGGCACACTTGTTCCTTCTGCCGCTACTGTTTGTATCGCGTTTTGAAGAAGGCTACCTAAACTACGAATAAATCAACACATTATTGGTGCAAATCGAGGCAGTCCCAAATTGTACTTGTTGTACGTGATCTTATCGCCGTAGATGATGTAACCGACAGTAAAATTTCTCCCGATACCGGACAAAGGCGAGCCTCCAATATGTTCCAGCGGTTTTTTAGATTTAGCCGAGTGTGGAGTGGAATAAATGTTCATAATAAAAAGTAGACTAGTGCAACGAAGAAAACAGCCATTTGCGATTCAGAAGCAACGTACGAATCCACATGCGCGGGTCGAACAGTTTAAGGTGTGCACTCACCACGTGGTGAACTAGTCGGTGCGACTACTAATGTTCTGCTGGTTGCACGCTTGGTGGGCGAAGTAGCGAGTGCATGAAATTAATCACAAATTAAGATGGTAAGATTTATATTTCCAACTAAACAAGGAAGTAATATTTTGTTTTCTGAATTGTGAGATCCATCTGAATACAAATGTATAACGAACAAAAAAATTCAAAAAATACTAGATGCGTCCCTGATTTGAAAACTTTTAGTTGTGTGTGCGGGTGGGATACAAGACTCTTATCCAAGTGATATCAGTAATATTTCCTTGCGGGGCTTACTGCATGTGAAAGTAACCTAGTAATTGTTCGTGACTCTATACATTCTGAAATGTGTTGCTTGGTCTGCAGCATAGCAATCACTTTATGTCTCCCAGATAGAAGCTGCTTTCAATGATCACAACAAGGATTGTTGCAAACAGATTTCAGACTACTGACTCACACACTCACGAAGTCTCCACCACACCCCAATTCTGCACACAAACGCTGAAAGAAGGTTGTTACATATTACTTCGCAACGATTTAAATATACTGTTCTTACTTGTATATACTGTTTTTACTCGAATAGATTGTTCAACTATCCCGAACAACGGAGATCAAGTACATCCGGAAATTCATCTTTATCCAATTTAAATACGAAGGATGAACCACCGTCCTCGTCTCATCCGCTCGCAGGACACCCTAATCAAGCGCCAAATCAAACTACAACCGTACCGAATACATCCCTGTCTTCACAACAACCAAAATGCTCTAAAACTCAACTCTCGTCACAGTCATCCATGAAGCAACCAAAAGATGTCAAAACGGAAGAAAAGGAGATGGTTAAAGTAAAACAAGAAGGTCAAAAACCAACTATGGAAACTCAGGGCCCTCCTCCGCCACCTACATCTCAGTACTATCCGCATCCACTCTACATGAGCGCTGGTCCATTTGGTTTTGATCCTAACCATCAAATGTATAGGAATATGTTAGTGCCAGCTGCGTCATACAATGCACCTTCATATCACTTGCAAATACCAAGGTTCACTCCGCCTGAGGATTTGTCACGAAATCCTAGTACAAAAGCTCTAGACTTACTACAGCATCATGCCAGTCAATACTATAACTCGCATAAGATTCACGAGCTTAGAGAGGGTGCTTTAAAGAGTCCTACCAGTAACGTTAAAGTAACCGTATCTAGTCCCAATCTTCCTCAGCAAACCAATCAGAACCCTAACATGTGCATTCCTCCATCAAATAGTAGCATCAGTAGCTTACAGCAGCAACAGCAAGTTCCGTCATCTTCACATCAGCAACAGCCACACCAAACAGGAGCTTCTTTACAATCCTCTCAAAGTGAGTGAAGAAACACATTTTCTTTATCAGCTGTCCGTCTAAAATAAGTATTCTAATGTTTTTTTTTTGTTCCTTAGCCGGAAGTACCAATGCAACTAGTGGGACTAGCGGAAGTACAGGGGCAACCGTATCCGAAATTCAGAAGGATATCGGTGGGCCTAGTTTATTGGGACAAGGTCCGACTGCTGCAGGAGCACCTCCTCCGTCACAACCAGGACAACCAAGTCGGAGTCCCCCGCCACAACGACATGTGCACACGCATCATCACACACATGTTGGCCTGGGATATCCCATGTTCCAGAGTCCGTACGGAGGTATGTATCATCTCGTATTATAAAACATATAAAACGTACATTTGCTTTTCGTACAATTTGATCTCATTCGCAAACAAATATGGTCAACAAAACAAGATCAAATTCATGGCTTAGATGTAGGGTAAGGGGATGTAATGTTAGCCTAGCTCCTTCATTCGGCCTATTTACCAAATGTGTCATTAATTTAGCAATAATCAACCAAATCATGTTGCTATTAAGATGACCGATGTTATCCGAAGCAATTGAGACAATATTAAGGGGACCCTCCCCTGGATTTGGGCAAAAATAAGGCAAAGTTTGTATTTTTTTTTTGTGGTAGAATGAAAAGGCGTACGAACTTCCGGTTTTGACGATTAAATTTGATTATTATTCAAGATTTCCAAGAGATTTTTATTGTATGTTTCCAACTATGGCCTTTTGTATCAATAACGTAGTAAAAACGTTGTTATTGGTAAAATTTCAAGTGGAAATACATGAATTTGTGGTTGGTTATATTCAAGTGCCTCATCTAAACACAAACCGAAGGAACAAAATCATTGTATAGTGAATTATAATGTTTTAATTATTGAAAGGCTGATGAATCATATATGAACATCACTTAAGTGTTTCGAGGCAGTTTTATTTTAGTTTGTTTTTGAAATGTTGTATTAAGTAAATCGAACACAGCTAGCAATGCCTTAATTTATAAAATTAGAAAAAAAAACCGTACAAAGTCTGCGTTTTGTAATAAATCCATCGAATGGGACGAAGTTGCATCCATGAATAGATCCAATTTGGTGTCTATAGACCGACATTAAATCCATATCCCTCGAATGTTTCTGACTTTATAAAAAGAATTGTGTTACTTTTCATGATACATGTAATATTCTGCAAATATACTTTTATTAGATTTAGTCAGTCACTACCATAAATAACACAGCATACCTTAAGATCACAAAGTATAAGACCTTGATCGTAGGCTTTATTGGAACATTTAAACCATACCCGGTACCACCGATAACCCATACATTCTTAACCTCCTATGAACTAGGGATTCCGATCTTACTTCGAATATACTTTACACCGTACATATCAATACATACTACCAAATGTCTTATCAAACTTATCTTAGCAAATGTCTGGCTAGTTGAATCTTGCTTAAAGCTTCAAAACTTTATGAGTCATGATGAAAAATGTAATCGATCATTGCATAATAGGCTGAGTTAAGGGACACATACCCCATATAAGCGGTACCCAGACAACCACAAGTCGTATAACAGTGTTCAAATAGTACCGTATATTCCTATATTTTAAGTCAATATCGCAATTAATTGTGGCCTTTATCGTGTTATATTTAAGTTAAATCGTAAAAGGTGCAAATATTCGACTTATATACGATGTGTCATTTATTCATCGTACTGCGTTACAAACTTCTACGGATAAACATCGCAAAGCTGTTTAAATCGAATTTGTTATTACAAATTCAATCGCATACAATATCAATTCAACTCGTTAAAGAAAACAATGGAATTTGCACGTATATGGCCTCCACTTTTGCACGTATAAGCCATATTCTTTGCATTCTGTACGATTTGTTTACTTACATATATGTTTGTATATCATAAACTTTCAATATACGTGCATTCTGGTTGTCTGGATAATGATAGCAGTAAACTCTTGGTTAAAATTTTACTCATCGATAGTTATTACCCCTACCCAAATATAGAAGTGAAGAACTCAACAATAACTAGCAAACAGCAAACATCGCTACCATAGCATATCTTTACAGAAAAAAAAACATCATAATTCTCATCTTGAAGTCAATATTAATAAATTACACCGCATGTGGAATCTAAGGCGCACATTCCTTTAAAATTGAAATGCAGACCATTGCCAGTCCATCTGCGTTTAGGCTTTATGAGACCCTCTAAGGTTTCCCGTTGATATGTCCTAGCACACCGAAAACTTCCACAAGCAGGCGCTGGTTATTAACTAACCAGTCCTTACAAGTGTTACACGCTCGTTTCATTTTACTCAATTTTTAACTATAATTGTATACTATCTCTTTTTCTCTTTTTTTAACTTACTCGTTTATTTGTGAGGCTCAAGTGCCATAGGCATAACGGAGCCGAGTTCTTTTTCATTTTTATAATGACAATAACTTACTAACTATGTTAATTTTGGGAAAGCCGAAAAACTCGCGACTTGGTCGAGTTAGGGATTACATTAATTCGGGTAGGAATGGGGAAGTAGGAATCTTAACGTTAGTTTTCAACAGCAGGTTGGCGATGCGAGGTGTTGCTGTTGGTCTGGCGTAGATGTTGCGTTGCGTTAAGCTGTAACGATACAACGGAAGCGGTATTACGGGGAGGGCAGGGTGGACATGTTAAAACGACATCTAGAGAGGATCAAACGAATACATCTATTTGTTTCAGAACTTGTAGATTAGCCCCATATAGTCAAGTCAACACCCAGCACATCTATGATATCTTCCTTCTCTGGTTTCCCTCGGGCCCGTAGGGATGCGCAAAGATCAGATCTGGCAATTTCGAAATCGAAGCAATACCAGACAACATGGTTGATGTCCTGATAACCTGCACCACAGCCGCATTGATTGGTGTCTGAGGCCCTATTCTGATAGAAATGCGAGCCTAGCGAGTAGTGATTGGACATTAGACGACACATTACCTTGATAAAATCGGCTAATATCCAACCCTCTGAACCACGATTTTTCGATACCTGTGGGAGAATAGAATGTAACCATCTGCCCAAATCCCCTGCATCCATTTTGTTGCCAGCTGATCAAGGCCTGTTGACGGAAAATAGCAAAAATTCGTTGAAGGCGATTTGTTAATCACTCCTCCTGTCATAGCGCCCACCTTGGCAAGTGAGTCCGCTTTCTCATTACCGGAATGGAGCAATGAGAAGGGACCAAACCAAGGTGATGGTGTAGGGGTATTTGATAGGGCACTCAAGAAGATCGTATTTCGCTAACGAAATACGGTGAGTGCTTTGCTAGCGCATTGAACGAATAGCCTGAAGTGAGCTGAGACTATCCGTAAAAATGAAAATTGATCAGAGGGAAGAGGCAGAATTCGCTCTATTGCATAGTGTATAGCCGCCAGCTCTGCGACGTATACGGAGCAAGGATTTTGTAGTTGAAGGAGGCGCTATGAATTTCGTTAAAAAACACCAAATCCAGTGGAATCATTTGTTTTTGACCCGTCGGTGTAAAACTTCCTGTCACATCTGATATGGCCAAACTTACTTGCAAAATTGATGGAATGTACTCCGAACGGAGTGGATCTGGTATTCCACGAGCTTCTTGCTTCATGGTCAGATCCAAAAACTACAGTAGAACTGAAAGTCCCAGGAGTAATCACGATTAGGAACATTCGAAGAAGGGCTCACCTCCAGAGTCATGTACCAATAGTACAGTGTCATGAACTTAGTTTGAGGATTTCGATTCGATTAGCTTTTCAAAATTTTCAATTACCAATGGTTTAACACCTCACAGCGGATGAGGAACCGGAACGATAGCTCCACAAAACGATCTGATAAAGAAGAACTCCTGCTAATACCTCCAAACTCATAGTATGAGTTGAGTTCACCATGCAACCTAACGCGATACGAAGACAACGGTACTGGATTCGCTGCCAGCTTCAGAATATGGTATTTCGCGGCGGATTGAAAACAGAAACTACCGTACTCGAGAACCGACAGAATCGTTGTACGATGCAACTATCAGATCTTCCGGGTGGGCTCCCCTGTGTTCCAGTGATAGTACGCATGAAGTTTGTTCGCTGCTGGCATTTCTGAATCAGATACTTAGTATTGCTTTCCCCAGGTGCATTTAGAATCGAACCAGACCCCTAGGTATTTATAAGACAAACTTTGAGTTGTTTTACCCATGAGTTGACGTGTTTGTGCTGTTCACGCTTCCTAGAAAAAACAACTGTGGTTTTCTCCGGAGAGAATTCGATACCCAGCTTTACAGCCCAAGTAGACAAACTGTCTAGGGTATCCTGCAACGGTCCTGCAAGTTGTTCGCCCCTGTTCCTGCAATTGAAACAACGGCGTCATCCGCAAGCTGTCTTGGCGTGCAATTTTCCATGGGCAGCTATCGATGTCTCTGACATAAAAAATTATAAAAAGGGGAGGCTTAAACAAGAGCCCTGGAGAATAACAACTAATTCGTGAAGTTGTCGAAGACCATGACTCATATGTTTCTCAAGACAACAAATTGTACAAATAGTTGTTTAGTAATGGTGAAAGGCCACACTCGTGATTTGTCTGAAAAGGACGTCTACAAACTGAATCAAAAGCACCCTTAATGTCCATGAAAACTGAACCCATTTGCTGATTTTGTGCGCCGACCCAGCTGTATTTCTGTTGAAAGCAGCGCAAGACAATCCGCTCGTTCCGCTGCCTCTGTAGAGCCCAAATTGAGTATGAGATGAAAGCCATTGATTCAATCCATTTGTCGAGCCGATGGAGAATCATCTTCTCTAGCAGCTTCCGTATACACGACAACATCGCAATTGGACGATACGAGTTGTAATCCGACACGCAGGTTTCCCGGGTTTTTGTACGCTATAACTCTAACCTGCACCGGTATCCGATTTTCATCATTGCTTTCCGGGAACTGATTAAATAAGTTCAGCAACCTCTTTTACGACGTCAGGAGGTTTTACAACAAGTTAAACCGCGCTGGGGAGAATACGAAAATAACAATCAAAAGTGAAGTTAAACTTGATTTTATCCATTCCTGGCGCAGAATTGTTGCATGAAAAACCATTGAAATTCGAGCATAGAAAAGACGCATCCAATTCGTTACGATTGGTTTGAGTATGTGAAGCAATTCGTTGCCTGGAACCGAATCTGGGCAAAACTTTCTTGGCGAACGCGTAGATCCACCGGGAAAAACTTTCCTTGTCTTCATTCACCGACGACGCATTTCGCATTCTTCTCCCGACGGTCAAAAGTTCTAATCGACGTCTCACGCGATAGCCCTTCGACAGTGACGCCAATATCCGCGTTTTTGGCTTTGGCGAGGTTCTTAAACTTTTACGCTCAAGAACAATGTACCGCTCGTAGTTATCTCGCGAACCGCGCTTCGATATGCTTTAAACGCGACGGATTTTCACGGTAGACTTCCAGTACATTCGTCATCCCACCACGGCGTGGGCGAACGTCGACGGCGTAATCCTAAACCCTAATTCTTCTCCGTCGATCACCTATTTGAGGATGCCCGGATAAAAACCGATACTCTTCAACGGAGGAAGGACTTCGACCGATTGCTCGCCATCGATGATCGCTTCATGGTACCGAATCTATGCATTTCGTGAGGTCGTACGCAATGTCGATCGAGCGAGATTGACACGAACCATTGGTGATTAAAATTTTGATAGGCAGGTGATCACTACCATGAGGATCTTGGATACTTTCCGATGCAATCCAATGATAGTGAATTCGAACAGATTGAGAGGTCTAATTTGCTTCCAGGGTTTGGCGGTGGAGCCCGCGCGTGTTACTTCCCCAGTATTCAAAATAGTCAAGTTGAAGTAGTCCATGAGGTCTAGTATCAATGCAGAACGGTTGTCGTTGTACGGTGACCCCCAGGCTGTACCGTGAGAATTAAAATCCCTAAGTCAACCGTGGCTCTGGCATTGCGAGCAAATAGTCGAAGATCCTGCGGGATATTGCCGTATTCGGCGGCAGGTATATGCTGGCTATGCTAAAACTTTTGCCTCGAATAGTCACTTGGCATGCAACTACTTCAGGGCCTGTCATCGAGGGGAGATCAATTCTATAAAAGGAGTGGAGCTTATTAATCCCCAATAGCACCCCTCCATATGAGTCCCCTCGATCCTGCCGAATAATGTTAAAATCGTGGAAAAGAAATATTTATCCAGAAGAGAGCCATGTTTCACAGAGAGCAAATACGTCACAATGCGATTTGTGAACTAAAAACTTAAAAGCGTCAAATTTTTTAGAATACTTCTACTGTTCCATTGTAGTACTTCGATCCATATCCCCGACCTCTTTGGATAAATTATCCGTGAAAGATATGATTGAATCAAGAAAAACCATTTTGAAGACAGTTTCTTTAGAAGGGGTTTTACAAATGTAAGGATCATGTTGATGAGGTTCCTCGTTGTCAGTGAGACCTCGAAAATGGTGAAGATGAATTCCACAATCCCAGAAAGAGACATTTTTCGGAGTCTTCCGACTTGACACGGTCGATTCGGATGCCTTGGTAGTTAGCGTTCTGGGCAAAAAACTGGAACAACTGGGGTTTAGATGTTCCCGGAAGTGGCGGAAAGTCACCAGCCGGTGGTTTAAAACCTGGAGGAGAAACTTTTTTGTATTGCCACCACTTCTTAATTGTTCAGAGGAGGGTGGGAAGCCTGTTCTACAGTCAGCGCGTTTTGAGATGCTTGCTGACGGTGCCGTTGACGTCTTGCTGTAGCGCGCTTTCTCTTCGCTCCCGTCCTGAACAACGAGTACTCCTCAGCATCCTCCAAAGTCTGAGCCCTGATCATCTATGGGCAGGGAAGAAAATATATTGTTGTCTGGTTGGGCTGGTGGAACAGCGGCCGGTGCAGGATCTTTAAGAATGTCTGCATAAGACCGCTTCGACCGCTGCTGCAGCGAACGAATTTGGTGTTTCTCCGCTCTATATACTTCGGGCATACAGCGAGATCATGTGGGCTTCCCCACAGCATATACACTTGGGGTCCGTACTGCAGGGACCCTCCACATGTTATCACCTGTTTGCCGCATCGTGCTTTGTTACAGCAGTAAGGTGCAGTATGACCCAACTGCTGGCACTTGTCTGATGCATGACCGTCGGTACATAGAGGCGAACAGGTAAACGAAGCACAACACGAGGAAATTCGGCAGGGCAGCTCCAGAAGATCACACGAAAAGAGTTTGAGGGCTTTTTGTGCCGTCGGATGACACCTGGTTCATTTGCCTGACATCAAGGACCTGAACTGATGGAACGGCACGATTGCTGAACCCACCAGTTCCATGGGACTTGATATCAGCGCACGTCAAAAACGGTTCGGTGACCACTCCGGCTATTTCTACTACGTGCGAGGAAGATACACGGCGTGGTATTCTAAAACAGCTCTGAGGCAACAATCCTGTTTGCTTCTTCACGATCCGCAAATTGATGCGAAGCTTACTGCGACTGGGAGAGGTTATATCTTGAATGCTCCAGAGAACGACTTTGCAGATCTTTTTCAATTTGAAATTTGTTCAAGGGATTTACTTTTGGGCCGAAAAAAACAGAAAAGGACCTTTAGATCGGCTGGATAAGCTTTCCGGCAGGGAAGCTCGGAGGAGGATGAACCTGAAGGTGCTTCAGTTGGTGATGGCTCCGAACCTTTTCTGTCTCCATTAATGGTAAATGAGAAGAGTAACAGAATGGGAGGAATATCATCATCCGAACAATCAAACTCCTCGAACGCTCGGATTATTTTATCCATCGTGGGGACTTAGAACGCCCACGAGGGTAATTAAATAATTGTGCTCAATTCAATTTAAGGAATAAATTCAATATAATATAAATAAATTCAAAAAAAATATATACAAATAATATAAAAATGTAGGACACAATATGGATTTATTTTATTGATGCGATTTATATTTAACCTAAAACATGCTCAAAAAAAATCTTACATACACAACTCCTATCACAGAGAAAAATAAATCCAAAATTTAGAAAATGACATCCACTTATAGGTGGATTGATCAATAATTTGAAAAAATGATTCCCTATAAATCAAAAAAAAAAAAAAAAGGAATATTTATATATATACCTATATATGTAATACTAATATATAATGAAAAGTTTTGTGTTATCCGGGAGGATTAATCCATAGAAAAAATTTCAAACCAAAAAAAATAAATAATAAATATAAATACAAAAAAAAAAAAAATAAAAAAATTAAATAATGTTTACCGGAAAGGTACTTCTGCCTGCTGGGATTATCCTCTATCGTCAGTCAGTAGTGGAGCAAAGTGGAAATAAAACGAAATGTTTACCTATTGTTTGGCAATTTGGTATGGTGCAGCTGCTACTTGCCGGTCTGTACACAGGCTGTTAGCAAAGCCTGCGTGGGGAACAAAGCCTCGACCGACGCGATGGAATGGTGCGGTGATGATGAGATGTGATGATGATGGTATGATAGCGCCTTAGGGAGAACAATATTCTTCCCACTTACGGTGTCGATTGCAAGGTCGTTGGATGGTCCTTTACTAGGCTCGCCTGTAAAGGCCACTTCGATCGAACGTCACACTGTGGAACTTTTGACCAGCTGTTGCACCAGCATAAATACAGCAGACTAAACCACGATCGTGGGGAAAAAAAAAGCCAAAAACCGAAACTTACTCGATTGCGGAGCTAAGAGATAAAGAGAACTATCACACTCGAACGTTCGACAAGGAATGATCTCTTTTTCTCTCACAGAAATCTTACTCAATTTCCGTTAAAAAGTGGATCAATTCAATTTTTGAGTAGACCCGCTTGTAACGAAAATTGAGTAACATTTCCGTGAAAGAAAAGATATAGTATTCAATTGTACTCAAAAATGGAGTAAAATGAAACGGTAATGTAGATACATAACATTGAAGACAGTATAAGGTAGAAAGTGAAGTAAGGGAGGGGAAAAGAGAGAGAGAGAGAGAGAGGCGTTTGATTGCTGAAATGAAAACAGAATAATAATTTGGTGGTTAGTAAATTCTTGTAGTTGATAAGTTCAAGTATGAATTAGCGAAATGAGGGAACATTAACCTTAGTAGTATATTTGTTGCCATTCGGTTGAGACAACATAAATATGACTTATTTTCACAGCCTGACGTGCGCTAACGCAACTATCAATACTTTCTCTTCACAACTTTGTTCTAGCAAAAAAATTGCTGTCCACTCCTAGAGCCTCATGGTGATGAGAAATTGTTTCCTTCTCAAACAACTTCATCATAAATATGACTTGATTAGTCATAATCAAGTTACTATAACTAATTATGACTGTAGTGCCACTTGGTAAGCATGTTACTTGGTAAGCATGTTTAGGGTATACCAGGAGCTGATTAATTCAGTTTTAAATGTATTTGTTGATCATGCCTTATTATATTTTCAATATAGCAACTCAATCAACTTACGCAACATCGACTCATGTTCTATGCTAATAGTAAGAATGTTCCGTCATGTCACTGGTGGTGGTAAATTTACTGTATTTTGATATTTACATTTAAATTTGACATTTTTCATTATGACCAAACTGAAAACACGCCAAAGTGAACGGTCGAGGAAGAAAATCTTATATATCATTTCTGTACCGTTATCCGTGGTTTTGGCTACCGTCTGCGCCACGTCGGTAGATATCGGTACAACCTCTGGTTCTTGTTCTGCTTGCGAACCTTCCTGAGCTTCTTCTTGCCTTCCTTCTGGTTGGCACACCGATTTTGATTGGCTTCGCTTTGCCGTGTGTGATAGACGTAGACAATTGAGCACAATTTGGACGTAAGTGCCAATTCCCTACCCGCCGGCACATCCATGGCTTTGAACTGATCACAGTGGAACGTCGGATGATCCTTGCTGCATTTCGCGCACGACAAAAAGCCATTGAAGCCATTGATTTGTTGTCGCAAAAAGCTTATTTTCGCCTCCACTGGTCTTCACAAACTCCTTCTTCACAGGTTCTCCCAGCTTCCTACAAAACGTCGAACATGTTTCCAAAGCATCGCAGCGTTTCTGAAGGAACTCGATGAAATCTGCGAACTTCGGATTTTCCTCGTCGATGATCTTCTGCGCCCACAATGAACGCGTCTCTCGGCCCACCTTATCGAGCAGCAGATGGATGAGCCAAGGATCCCGTGCTTCATACTCGTTGTCAAGAGCTTTCAGCTGTCGGATGACGTCATCATAGGTAGCCACCAATTTCTTCAATCCGCTCGCGTTCGTGGCTGACAACTGATCGACGAATTCTCGCACTAGAGCAAACACCGTGTACTTTTTCTTATCTTTGTGCGTCACGAGTATTTCCCATCAACTCATCATAGTTTGGCTTCGCCATCCAAGTATGAAAATAAGTACTGCATCTTGACGGAAGCCTTCAGATCCGGCCTGTTGTGGATCGTACTAACAAACAAATCCTTGAACGAATTCCACGCCTTACACTCTTCTCGGAAAACGGGGATGTTTAGCTGCGGTAGTTTCACGTTGAGATGGGGTTCCGGAATACACATCTTAATCGCTGGCTGCCGGCTGTTGCGAGTGGTTTTGGTGATCAAAATTGCTTGCTGTATTTTTTTTGTATTTGTCTTCGAATAACTCGTACAGACACATTATACTAAACACTAATTCTATTTTTGAACATTGTCTTGGATGTGTTAAAATCAAAATGGTCACACACTTCATTAAACCTACGGCAACAGAAGTCAAATGGGTTGTTCTGTTCGAATAAAGTACGATGCGTAGATAGTCGAAGGAAATCCGTACGCCGAGTTATTCTTGCTGGAGCGTTAAGTTGTATGTTACCCAGGAGCGCCGAACAATCAATTTTATTACTCAGGATGTCGAATATGAAAAGCCGTAGCAACCCTTCTATCAGCCAACGTCGGTAGGCGTACCAAAGCGCATCGCTGTTCGTAGGGGGGCAGTCGTACTGGATCATTCCAAGGCAGCCGGCGGAGCGCAAACCGAAGAAAGTTGAATTCGTTCAATCCGTTGAATATGAACGACATGATATGGCGCCCACACAAGAACACCATATTCTAATATACTGCGTACCAGCGCACAGTAGAGCGACTTCAAGCAATAAACGTCTTCAAACTGCTTCGTATTTTGTTTAACAAATCCAAGTACCGCGTAGGCTTTAGCGGTCGTTGCTGCTATTTGTTGTGAGAAGTTTAGCTTGCTGTCAAGTAGTACACCGAGATCCTTTACTGTGCTCACTCTAGCGATACTTGTTATCTCCATTCTGTAATCGAAGATGGTTGCATTCCTTGTTCGACAGAATGTGATGACGTTACATTTACCGACGTTGACTTCCATGCCGTTTAGCTTGCACCAACCCAACAATACCTTGATGTCAGCTTGGATAGAACAACAATCAACTAACGATGAAACCACGCGGTAGAACTTCAGGTCGTCTGCGAACATTATTTTTGGTGATTTAATCGTTTCACAAAGATCGTTGACAAATAGCACAAAAAGAAGTGGACCCAAATTACTCCCTTGGGGCACACCAGATGTTATATCGAATGGATCCGAGCACGTCCCATTAATGCGTACGTAGGCACAACGCCCCGTTAGGTAGGAGAATATCAATTGAGTCAACCAAGTAGGAAGGCCCATTCTATTCAATTTATTCACCATCAAAGCATGCGGCACTCTATCAAATGCTTTGGTGAAATCGATATAGATGGCATCGATTTGTTGTCGCTTTTCCAGTGCGTCGACTAACGAAGAAACAAAAGTCATCAGGTTGGTAGAAGTTGAGCGTTTTTTCACGAATCCATGCTGAAACTCGGAGATTATATGATGCACGTGAGGATAAAGCGAATCGTGGATGAGGCTTTCAAAAACTTTCGGCATAGAACTCAAGATCGAGATGCCACGGTAATTCTCGATGTTGTAAATACTGCCGCCTTTGTGAATAGGAGTAATAGCAGCTGTTTTTCAAGCACTTAGGAAAATGATTTCCAGAATCGAACGATTGAAAAGAATGGTGGCGGGCACGGTAAGCGAATCAGCACAGTTCTTGATGAATATCGGAGAGACACGATCTGGGCCAGCACCCTTAGAGTCATCTATCCCTTGTAGATTTCTCAGCACATCCCCCTGAGAAAAGTTGAAACGCGCCATGTTGAAGTTGTATCGAGGCAAACTGTCCAGGTACGCTGCAGACGAAGGTGATCGGTTGTTACTTAGCACACTTCGAAAGAAGGACGAGAACAAATTTGCCGAGTCGAGTGGAGTTTCGGCTGTTGTCGTTGTAGGAAACGCGCTGAGGAATTCCACTGTTCTGCTTTCTGCTTCTCATGAACGACCAAAACGATTTGGGATCCTGCTTGATTCTTTCTTCTGTGCGATGAATGTAGTTGCTAAAGCATCGCGCATGCAAAGAGTTATATTCGCACTCTAAGTCACGCAGCTCCACTTTTCGCTGTACATCCCTCGACCGAAAATAGCGTTTTCTAGCCTTCCGTAGTCGATTCCGTAGATGTTGAAGCTCGCTGTTCCACCAAGGTTGTCTTGTCCCCGAAAATCGCCGTCGTTGCTTCACCGGGACAACATCACGAACAATTGAAAAAATCCGTTGATAAAAGACGGAAACTGCCTCTTCCATACTACACCCAACAAGACACTCATCCCAGCGAACAGCAGAAATTAATTCGTTTAGCGATGCGAAATCACATCGGTTGAAATCAAAGTGGAGAGTGTCCGACACATTCAAATCATCGCACTTGCTAGTAGTTTCAAATTTTAGTACGAATGGCTTGTGGTGATGATCGATTCTCAACAATGGCAACGGTGGCTCAAGTAGCTCCACACACTTATCGTCATTCACAAATGCCAGATCGAGAAGCCTTCCATTTACGTTGGTCAAGTCATTTACTTGATAAAGACCACAGCCTACAATCGACTCTATCAGGGCTATCTCTTGATCAGACGAGGCATTGATCGAAAGAAAGGAGTTTATTTCTACATCGTGCATCCAACACAAGTGGGGAAGGTTGTAATCACCAACAACCAAAACACGGCCACGATTGCCAGCAAGATCAAGTAGCTTCTGAACACAAGCAGAATGCTGCTCATACAGATACGTTTCACTGTTGGGTGGGAGATAAATAGCGCAAACATACAGCTCAAAATTCGGCAAAACAACACGAACAATGATCTGCTCTAATCGCTCACATTCAGCAAGACTTTTTTAACGATGCCGAAGTTTCAAAAGTGCCTTGATTGCGTCGCGCAGATCACTAGGCGACTCGTTCCCCACACTTGATTCTGAAATCCGATCCTGACGTTCCTCTAAAAACTCCGTATACAGATCCTTCACTTGAAAATAGGCTGCATCGAATTGCATCCGGTAGTTGAATACTGACGAAACATCATCCAGATTCGCTGTGTTCTCCTCAATCGCCGTTTGAACGGCATCGAAATTGGCTGCAAGCTCCGTGAGCTTTTCTCGTCGTTCGTGCACTTCCCCGCACGATGGATTCCGGGTGGAAAGTGATTGCGTGACGGACAGCTCCCACTTTACTTTCGCGAACATAACCTCTCGCTTAGACCGAAACTGTACCAAATCCGACGGATTCATGATGCGGACGCGAAGGATCAAACAATGATCAAGAATCGAAAACGAAAGGCCAAATGGAACTTGGACAGTGAAATTGAAACCCGGGAACACGTATGACGGATGAGCGGAACTTTCTACCGGCGAAACATAAAATAAACGGACGAAAACTTGTACATAAACGTGTTTATTGCTCTAACCTTACTGAATGAATGAATAACAAAGGAAAAAAGCCGGTGCTTTTGCTGTAATGGTTTGCTCCAGGGATGCCATATTCACAGACATGTCTGTAAATTTGAAATATCGTAGGTATCATTTAAAGTAGAAATCCTTGAAGAAACGAAAGCGGTGGGCCTCTTGGAGGCACAATGGGCCTGGAGATAAGTCTGGGCTCTTTCCAAGGGTAACATGGAGTCCCTACTTATGTAGTGTTCAATCCCACGCGTGTTCAAACCCATGCGGAAAATTACTGTCAAAGCGTTGGTAATATTGGTCCTTTGCTATCAGGTCACAACGAAAATCAAAGTTCTCAACAATACTAATCATATTTGAAAAATTTAGAGACTTCCTCGAAAAAAAAATTCTCCTATGGTCAGGTAGAAACTTCTCAGAAGTATCAGAAGAGCAACCAGTTCATGCTAGAAGAACCGTCAAAAATTCATTACCGAAGTTCAAGATCATACTTACCAGAATTTCAAGACAGAACTTCCCCAAGAATCAGGAGAGGACTTATCAGAGCTTCAGAAAGAAGTGTAGGGAAGAGTACTTCTCTGAAGTTTGGAATTTTTCAGAGGTTTTGGAGTTCTTCCCAGAAATTCATAGTTGAACTTCACAGAAGTTCAGAAAAAAAACGATGCGTCATAAAAGCTGAGGAAAGAACTTCTCTCAAGTTCAGGAAATAAATTCCCAGAAGTTCCGGAAGAAACTTCTCGAATGGTTAGTTGGAACTTCCTAGAAGTGCTTGGCAGCTTTTCCAAAGCTCAGACGAGAACATTCTGCAATTCAGAATAAGGGTTTCTCAAAATTCTTTAGAGAGAAAAAATGAAACTTCCCAGGAGCATTGGGGGTGCTTCCTTCTAATTTGAGCACGAATTTCCCAATAGTTCCGGAACAAACTTCTCCAGAGTTCTGGAGAAAACTTCCCAAAAGTTCTGAAGAGGACTTCTCAGAAGTCTAGGAAGAAACTTCAAGAACAAATTTAAGGGAATTTTCCTTAAAAAAAAAAGAATTTTTTCCTCGCAGTTCCGGATGGAACCAATCAGAAGTTTGGAAAGAATAAGCTCAGGAAAAAACTTCCCCGAATTTCAGGAAGAAACCTACCCGAGAGGGCACTACCTGTAGGGTCAAGAAGGAATTTTTCAAAAAAATCATTAGAGAACTCCTCAGATGTTCACAAGAGGACTTCTCAGAAGTGGCGAAAAGACCAAAAGTACAGTTGGAGCTACCGAGAAGTGCTAGAGAGCTTCCCTAAAGTTCCGAATCGAACATTCCAGCATTTCTGAATGAGAACTTCTCGAAGTTCATGAAACCCCAGAAGTCATGGTAGATTCTTTTGATAAAATCAGGAAGAAACTTTCCAGAAGTATAGGGGGATCTCTCTAGTAGTTCAAGCAGGAATTTCTCAGATATTCAGGAACAAACTTCCCCGAAGTTCAGGCAAATGCTCCCCTGAAGTTCAGAAGAGATTATTTCGGCAGTTCAGAAAAGAACTTCTCAGAAGTTCAGGAAGAAACTTCTAACAACTTAAGAAGATTTTCCAAGAAATTCTGGAGAGTACTTTCTCAAAGTTTTGCAGAAACTTACCTCGTAGTTCAGGATAGGACTTATCAGAAGTTTAGAAAGTACTATGTTCAGGAAAAAAAATACCAAATGTTTTTGGAAAGTAATGTTGGGTTCTTAAATGTGAATTTCGAAGAAAATAAGGAGTGGCTGCCAAGAAGTTCATGATGAATTTTGCCTGAAGTTCAGGAGGAAACTTCCCAGAATAAAGCAAAGAGCCTTGCAGAAGATAAAAAGAGAGTTTCCCTGAAATTTAAGAGATAATCACTGACTAACCGAAGAAGCAATCTATACCAAAATCATTCATATGACCATAATGATATTGATGATCGTAAGTGATGTTTACACCATATTAAAATATGGTAAGCACCATCAATTGTTATTGTTGAATCAAAAAGAAAAAATTGTTGATTATATCAAATGAAAATTGTGATTTTAAAATACAAAACTGGAAAGAGCGTTACAGGGGAATAAAAACTATAGAAAATTGTGTCATCTATGCGAATGCTTCAAGCTTCAGTGTCACTTTAAAAATATGCAACAATAGTGTAAGGTTGCATACAATCCAAGAAATAGATGCAGACATGTTAAAATAATCACACAAATAGCGATAATGACATAACTCGCTCTCTTATTACGTCATTTCGTTGAAACAAGTCTAATTTTCTAAAAAAAAATTACAGACTTTTATAGACATTCCCAGACATTTCAAATTTTTATCACAGACATTTGAAAAAAATATGCGTTGGTGCAAGGTTTGACGTTTTTGTAGGTGCGCTGATAAAATGCGGGAGTAGGGATGTCACTACCAGATTCTCAAACAACCCGGAAAACCCGCGTCGGATTACAACTCGTATCGCTCTATTGCGATGTTGTCGTGTATACGAAAGCTGCTAGAAAATATTATTCTCCATCGGCTCGACAAATGGAATCGAATGGCTTTCTATCTCATACACAATTTGCTTTCCGCAGAGGCAAAGGAACGAGCGATTGTCTTGCGCTGCTTTCAACCGTAATAAAACTGGCATATGCATTTAATGAGCAAATGGGTTCAGTTTTCAGGGAAATTAAGGGGGCTTTTGATTCAGTTTGTGGAGACGTCTTTTCAGACAAATTCCACGAGTGTGGCCTTTGACCATTATTGAACAACTATTTGTACAATTTGTTGTATGAAAAACATATGAGCTTTTCTCATGGGTCCTCGACAACTTCACGAATCAGCTACAAGATCTCCCCCAGGGCTCTTATTTAAACCCCCTTTTATATAATTTTTATGTCAGAGACATCGATAGCTGCCTCGTAGAAAATTGCACGCTAAGACAGCTTGCGGATGTCGCCGTTGTCTCAATTGTAGGACCAGGGACGAACAACCTGCAGGGACCGTTGCAGGATATCCTAGACAATTTTTCTACTACCAGCTGTAAAGCTGGGTATCAAATTCTCCCCGGAGAAATCTAAGTTTGTTTTTTTTCTAGGAAGCGTGATCCAGCACAGATACCGCTTCAACTCATGGGTAAAATAATAAATCAAAGCTTGTCTTATGAATATCTAGGGGTCTGGCACATTAAGTATCTAAATCAGAAATGCCAGCAGCGAATAAACTCCATGCGTACTATCACCGGAACATGGTGGAGAGCCCACCTGGAAGATCTGATAAACCTGTATCGCACAAGGATTTTGTTGGTTCTCGAATGCGGTAGTTTCTGTTTTCAATCCGCCGCGAATACTCATATTCTGAAACTGCAGCGTATCCAGTATCGTTGTCTTCGTATCGCGCTAGGCTGTATGAACTCAAATCATACTGTCAGTTTGGAGGTATTAGCAGGAGTTCTTCCTAGACTTCTCTAGTTCTACTATAGTTTTCGATCGACAAAAATATATACTGGCACTAATTAATGAAAATTTAGCATTGAAATTTCACAATATTGCCACTTAATTATTAATCACTGTGCCAACGAAAAAATGATAATTCTCTTTCAATAATTCAAAAGTGATCGGTAAACGCGAATCGCCTCTCTTCCCGCTGATCAATTTTTCATCTTCACGGATAGTCTCAGCTGACTTCAGGCTATTCGTTCAATGAGGCCAGCAAAGCACTCACCGTATTTCGTTGATGAAATACGATCTCTTTTGAGTGTCATATCAAACAATTCCTACACCATCACCATGGTTTGGGTCCCTACTCATTTTTTTCCTACTTTCCGTCAACAGGCCCTGATCAGTTGGCAGCAAAAATTGAATGCAGGGGATTAAGGCAGATGGTTACATTCTATTCTCTCTTAGGTATCGGAAAAGACGTGGTATAGAGGGTTGGATATTAGCTGGGATTTTTTCAAGGTAATGTGTCGTCTAATGCCCAATCATTATTCGTTAGGCTCTCATTTCTGTCGAATAGGACTCTCAGACAATGCGGCTAAAGGTTATCAATATGGCCTTTGAACCGAAAAAAAAAAAACAAAGTTAAAAAAAGATAAAATGTAGAGGTCCTAGATGTGTCCTAGAGCTATGGGGAACTCCAGATAATACATAAACGGGGTGTGACTTTTGCACATTAAAACTGACTACCTGTTTATTGAAGCCTAGAGAGTTTCAGCTGTTTACCTGTTTATTGTTTATTGTTATTATTCATCAACAGGCTGGGTGTACCCCAATGATGTTAATCATTTAAAAATACATTGTCGAAATTTACAGTTACATATTTAAGCATGGTCATAACATAAAAACATTTAAAATAAATAGTAAATCTTGATCTCATAGTCCGTTATTCCTGCCGGCAAAAATAGAAGAGAACCTTCGACGAAGCGCATCTCGTGGGATATGAAAATCGAAGACAGATACCACTCTGTTGAACACTCTCTGTAGTCCGTGTACTCCATAATTTGTTCGATGCAGAGGCAGCATTACCATAAGATTGTTGCGAAGTGGTCAAGTATCCATTTACTAAATTTATCCTCAAATCCCATTTTTCCTTACTTGTAAAGTAACAGAGGAATGTCAATACGGTCAAAGGCCTTGCTAAAATCAGAGTACAGGGCTTCGACATGGTTGCCGTTATTCACGAAGTCTAACAGGTTTCTGAAGTTGAGCATCCTTTGAAAAAAAAACAAGCTGCGAATTGGTTATAACAATTTCTACTTGGGTAAACAGTTTTCTATCGACGATAGCATCCCAAATGCTTTGGGATGCTAGACATAATAACAATTCTCGGGTAATTGCGATTATCGGATTTTTTCCTGACTTATAAATAGGTATTAGGTATGAGTTTTCTCAAATTGACCTGAATCAAGTGACAAATTGAAGAGCCAAAAGGCGAAGGCGAGTTAGTTCAAATGCAAGATTTTTCAGAAATGATTAATCAAACCAGCAAGAATGTTTTGAACATGTACCTACTAACTCTAATGCCATTTGAAGATGCAGAAAAAAAAGAAAAATATTCTAGATTGCGATCATCATCTGAGAGTGTCGTGTAAATTTCTTGGAAAAACTTTGTAAACAAGTCACAAATCTCACCAGGGTTTCCAGCGTTTTTGTCAACAAGATACATTTTTGAAGGGAAGTAATTCGATTTTAATTTTGCTCTTACATACTTGAAAAAAAAACTATTTAGGACATAATTTGATGTCGCTCTCTGTTCTGATATTATTTTCTTCTAATTCGGAATTGATTGCTAACTAAGCTGATCACAGATATTCGGATAATTTTGAAGATTGACACTAGAGCCTTATTTTTTGTAAATTTTGTAAGCCTTTTGTTTCAGATTTTTCTACTTAATGATATTCCGGTTGAACCATACGTGATACGTTATATTTGCGTCTTTTTCTTTTAAGAGGTACGGTTTCATTATTTATTTCAAATAAAAACTAGTAGAAGACATCAACAGCGCTTTAGATATTAAATTCATTTCGTATTATGGAATTTAGCTTAATTTTTATGTTCTCGTAATTAGCTGTATTAAAGGATTTCCTCATACTCATAGTCGTTGCCGTGGATTGTAATGAACAAATACAGAATGATGTAGAAGTAGATGTTCACTCATTACCACGAGGCACCAAGAGTGGACAGTAATGTTTGCTAGAATCAAAGATCTGAAGAGAAAGTGTTGAAAGTTCCGTCAGTGTACGGTAGGTTGGAAATAGAATAGAAGTATTGGAAATTGAGCGAAAGGGCATGGGTAAAGTAGTACTCGTACCAAGGACGTTTCCTTTGCCTAACACCCCACTGAGGGGTAGGTCCAGGCACGGACGAATCCGCTACCTCAACAGGCAAAATAATTCTCTTTTTATTCTTGTTGGATTATTAGTACTGATCAAAAAGATTTACTATATCGACTCTTGACGTATCATCGTTAAACCCTCCATCTTTGGGATTAATTAAAAATTAATGCATCCTTGGGATTAATTAAAAAATAATGGCCAGGGAAAATTAATGCAATATTTATAATTGATATAAAATATGCAGTTCGAACCAACATCAACATCTCAATCAAGCAAAAAAAAAAAATTGTGATAAATGTCTTTATACACTAATTTGGGCTTTAACTTTGCTGGAGAGCCCTTTTCGGTTTTACTTTGGCATTGTTGAAGCCAAATGAATGTAAAGTTCATAGATGTTAATTATTTAGGAATTTATTACATGGTGCATATCAATCTTTAACAATATTTCCAATTATTCTTTATAGCTGTCCTGGCGACCCAACAAGCTGCAGCAGCTGTAACTGTGATTAGTCCATTCCAAGCTGGACCACCAACGAAGTGAGAGCAAAAGTCGATTTTACATCTCCAGTTAAGCAAATAAATGCGGTTTGTGTGCATGGAACCAAGCATAAGGTGCAAATTAGTACATGTTGAAATTTCCTGACAGAGCCTGCCTAAGGACTGATGACGCCGTAAAAAAAAAAAATAGAAGCGAAAGTGTGATAGGAAAACTTTTTTTTCACCGTTCAATTATTATGCATGGATAGGCAATAACGTGCTTCTTTGAATTATTCAAAACGGACAAGTTAGCAACAACGGATGAAAAAATAGTTAAGGATATAAGTAAAACTAGTTTTGGTCTACAAATGAGGTTTTAACTGGAAAAGAAATATTGCGCTGGATAAGACTTAATATTAAATGTATAATAGCTGTAGTATCATTAGATTTTAAGCGAAGTGGTAATTTAGATGAAAACTATCTATTTTTGTACAAACATAATACAGATAGGGCTACGTCAAGATGAAAAATAGAAAATAAATATTTCTAGTTGTTAGATAATAGTGTATGCTGTAACCATGTAAATAGTTAATGTGCCGTTATAATGTTGGATATCATGAGTTATATGTGACATGAAATAACTAAAATCATTTCTTCGTTTACCGAAGCGAAAACCTTGTCGAATATCCTCCATTGTTAAAACCCGGCAGCATATTTTCTGTAAATATATTAACTTATAAAACTAAATGTAAGCCTACTACTTCTTATATGTTCCATTTTTTAGTGCTTTATCTACTTGAAAAGTTTGCATTTCTCTGTTTACGTTTTATGATTTCCGAAATCTCGGACCACAATTTACGTTACAATTTAAAGTCGAGGGTAATAAGTTATGATATGTTTCACAGTCATTTCATTGTTGTTAAAATCACAGCTCGTCAAAATCGAAAAGGTTTACCTGACTGACATTCACTACGTACAGTAGATGCATTGTATCGAAAAAACCTCTAGACAAACGGTGAACATCTTTCTCAAATGAAGGGACAAAGATACCTACATACATTATTGTAAATATTGGTGAAATAGACATCATACTTTGTGCTAAACGCTTATCGAAAATTATTATAAACATAACAATGCCTAGAAATGCGTTACTTTTTGTAGGCATATTGATTGAATGTATAAAGTTATTCCGTAAAATTTGCCCGAATCTGTTTCAGCCATTTTTTATGGAATGGTATTTTTATGCGAATAGAGTAGAAGAATTACATAATTCACACACAATTTACAATGTATTGATATGTGACAAAAGAATAATGAAAAGTATGATCATTGGGGCTTCAAAGACGAGAAAGAAGTTATTAAACACATACGAAATAAGAACAAAGCTTTAGGTGTGAAACTACTACTAACAGTGAGGCAACCGTATATCAATATTGCGACTTATTGTTGAGCATTCGAGCAATCTTGCGCCGATAAGCTACGTTTTTTTCCTAAAATTATTATCGTGTCAGTCGATATCTAAAAACGAAAAGTAGTAACAACGTGTCCTGTAAGGAATAACATACTTTAATAAAATAGTGTAATAAGTCACAGTAAACATGTTTAGACTGTAAAATCAACAACAGAGATTAGTTTCAGTAACATCCATGTAATTAAAGGGAATAATCTTATTACATTTGATATACAGTGACGGTCAAACCACAATGGTTATGTTTGGTGACTTGAGTTTCATTTTCTAGGATTACAAACTCGGCCATTGGGTAATGATTCCAAAATGTTAATTTGTTTGAATTGTCGTAAACTGTGTTTATAAGTTGCAAAGTGCTCATTGAAATATTATGAATGGTGAAAATTGCAGCCATTTATAGGCCACTGTAACCACTGTAGATTGATGGATTCACTTGAAAATAAAAGTCATGTCTTCAAACTCGGCCAATGTGTATATAAATATGATATGGGATTGTTGTTTTGTCCGTCGCTATATATGTGAAACACAGAAAAACATTCCTTGTATTAAACCACATACATTGGTGACAAAATGTAAAATAAACAAGTCTAGGAAAATATTGGTCCAATGTTCTTCATTCTCCGACAATGCCATAGGACACGACGGTAGGTGTATCTTCAACTTGGGAAACTTTAATGCTTTCTATATGCCATTTAATATGTTGGATCTAGTGCTGAGATATTTTAAAATCATTGACCAAGACATACGCGAAAATTTGTTTTAAATTCTGACATAGTCCCTGTAATTTATAACAAAAAAAATCGTTTCCCAGTAGTTTTTTTGTAGGGTGGGGAACCACTTAAAACTCCTCTTTTCCAAGATTAATGCCCAGAACAGAGGAAAAAAAAGATTAATGCATAATTCAATGATACAAATATAAACTATCTATTGGGCTAATGTTTCCATGTATGAATCATGATTGACTACAAATTTATAAAGTTCATTTTGAATCTCATCTAGTAAACCATCAGTTTCCTATTTGCTGAAGAAATTCGTTTAATTTTTGTTTGCGTGTTTTGAATTAGGTTACGTGTACCGGAGGGAATGTTTTAACCAGCTGCTGCTCGTATGTAGGCTTATTGCCAGAATGTGATGTTGAGAATCATATGTCATGTTTCTTCCTATGCTTCTGAATACACTACGCGAAAGAAGTATTATACCTATAATAGGGAGAAACAAAACCATGCAAATAACAACGTTTTATTAATCCAGGCGTTTTGTGTTTGGTTTTTGTGTAAATTGAGGGTTATTCCGAGAGTCGAAGTGACGTTTGTCACTTGGTGAAGTGAGAAGACGTGACTCTCCATTTGATTTGCCCAGGAGAGTCACGTCACTGCAGGTTATGGGCTTTGGGCGGACTTTTCGTGGCAGAATTAACCGTTAGGAACTCCGAAAACCGAAAATAAACGATAAAACTATCGGACTCTAAAAACAACGTGTTTATTTTACTTTACTGTTACAAAGGATTAGAGGTTATTTCAAAAGCTGTCAGTTTCTCTTTTCGCTGTGTTGCCAGACGTCGTGGAGGGGGATCAGTTACCTCAGCGTCCCTGTTGACTCCCCTGGAACACAAGTCCTTGATGAAGGCATGATGAACCTTCGTGTCAATATGTTTGCTTCGTTTATTCTGCTTCTCTAGAGACATATGGTTCTTATCTTAATTATAATTAATTATATTCTCGAATTAATTTATTAATATATAAATAATTATATATAATTAATTGCAATTATTTTTTAAATTTTCGATGTAGAAATCGCCTTAATCCTCCCTATAATTTTAATCATCAAATCCTCAAATATAATCAATTGATCTATTACTAGTTTATTTTTGACGTAGGACTACGTCTGTGTTTTCAATACTGGGGTACACGTTCGAATTGCGAAAATTTGGAGCGTCACGAAAAATATATAGGTTTTGAACGTTAATAACTAAGTCATTCCACGATCGATTTTCAAAATGTTTGCACCAATCGATCGGAACATTTTCTACGCTTCGATTTAAATATTAAAAACTATTGAATTTTAACATTCAACTACTGAAATTAACGCAAATATAAGGTGATGTCTTATAATGCCGATTTTTCAGAGTAAATTTACCAAATACACAGTACTTTGCTAGCACAGACTTCATGTTTAAGTAAGGAACGTCTCCTATGCATCAGGAAAAGATATTTAAGGGAGACACGTTGAAATTTTGCTTCAGTCTTTCAGCGATCTCAAAGATGTTGAGTCAGTGCTCGGCTACACACCGTCACCGGATTGCAGCGCCCACTCGTTCGCATTCACTGTCTGCTATGGAAGGTCTCTACACCGAGTGCGTTGGTGCCGGAGCCCCCGTCTATTTCGCTGCGGTGGTGAAATACCTGGCCGATGAAGTGCTCAAGATGGCAGGAAATACCAACCCGTGACAACGCGTCGACCAAAATCATACCACGTCACATGTAGCTGGCCATCCGCAACGACGCACAACTGATGAAACTTTTCCGGTGTGAACATTTCACAAAGTGATGTATTTTTCAGGCTGTCCTGCTGTACAAGAAGACCGAGTGAAAAGCCCAAGTTCAAATGGAACCATGTTCTCCCCGTCAAATAAAATCCGTCCTTTTCAGGACGAACAACATAATTTGCCCATCTAAAGAGTTTGTTAATTTGAAGTTTCTCTTGTGTTCATCAACATTTACATTCCCACGCACTGGCGCAACACGGCATAGCTTTAAAGGTCGCGTCTCGCTGTAAATGGCTAAAAATGTTTAATAACCAACAAACGAAATATATGTCCATATCTCGACTCTCTTTGGTTGGGGGTTTTGTCCCTGAAAAGGGCATTTTTCTTTTACAGAAGGTGATGTGAATTTAACATCCGAAACCATACAGCGTGATGATTTCATTTTCTCACTGGTGTCTGCCGCAACTAGTGAGGCCCGTCCCCTTTTGTAAAATGTGTTTTGCATTGCCTTTGTGTTACCACCTTCCTTCCATTCAATGATACCCGATGCCATTATATAAAAAAGGCCCTTGCATGGCCAGCAGTCATTTGTGATACGTTGCTGTTACCAGTAGCATTCACCGTCTGCTCGGGAACGGTGACTGCGCCACGCCGAGCACGTTGGTGCCGGAGCCCCCGTCTACTTCACTGCGGCGATGGAATACCTGGCCGATGAAGTGCTCAAGATGGCAGGAAATACCAACCCGTGACAACGCGTCGACCAAAATCATACCACGTCACATGTAGATGGCCATCCGCAACGACGCAGAACTGATGAAACTTTTCCGGTGTGAACATTTCACAAAGTGATGTATTTTTCAGGCTGTCCTGCTGTACAAGAAGACCGAGTGAAAAGCCCAAGTTCAATTGGAACCATGTTCTCCCCGTCAACTAAAATCCGTCCTTTTCAGGACGAACAACATAATTTGCCTATCTAAAGAGTTTGTTAATTTGAAGTTTCTCTTGCGCTCATCCAAATTTACATTACGACGCACTGGGATACACATGACATAGCTTTAACCGTCGCAGATGGACAAGCAAGTGGACAACCAACAAACGAAATATTAGGAGTTAATTCGAGTCAAACTGCAACACCGCTGACTGACCATGTGTACACATTTTGTACTTCCTAGTTGTACATAGTGGATTAAGTAAATTAGCTTGGTTGCTGGCATTGGCAAGCACTGTGAAGGGCGCATGGGCGAGCAGCCTGTAGCCAAACAGGCGATGGTTTAGTTCGTTGTTGCTAGAAAGCGGCTTGTTATGCAGTCAGTTAGTATTAAATGATGTAACGCAGCCCGCTGGTTACTGCCATGTTATGATTTCCCTATTACAGACATAATCCTCTTATAACAAGTTGTTTAATGTTGGTAATGTTCTCTTCAAATTCCAATCAGTACTTAAAAGTATTTTAATTCGTTTTAGTGCGTTGGATAGAGTCCCTACCTTACAATAGGATTTCAAATATTGTTGAGAAAGTGTTGTAAAGTGAAAGTGAGATGTCGCAGCATATGGCTAAAAAGTATATGCGTGCATCGCTCAAGCGTTCGAAGGAGCAGCAGTCAGAACGTCCGCCGAGGCAGCCAAGAACCGCTGCCGAGAGAGCTCGTTGTTATCGGGTGAACAAGAAAGCGGCCGAAGGTAATGCGTCTCCATCTACTAGTTGGGACGCTGGAGAAGGCCCTTCAACTCGAGGTAGGAAATCTTAAATTACTTTCGTCAAGAAAATAGCAGGTTTTCAGATAGAGCGTCATATTCATGACAGTTTTCACAATGTCATGACAAATAAATATTTAGACTGTTTTAAATAATAGCATGAGGCGATTTTTAAACATTTAGAGAAATTATTAAAGGCTTATTTAATTCCTGCACGAAAATTATCGTTTAACATTGATTAAATGACAATGATATTACATATTCTAGAATTGATTTTACATATTCTTGAGAGAATATTGAATATTGAACTGTATAAGTTACATATACTGGAATGAAACCTTGTATGGCAGCCAATAGCTTTTATGAAGGTTCTCAAGTGGTCATAACTTCTTTCACTAGAACATTTTCAAAATCTGTATGGTCTTATAAAGGTTTTATTAACTTATTTTTACAGTCGTCTATGGACTGGGCCACTTTGTACAAATTTCGGCTTCAAAGAAGCATAGAGGAGGTATTGGTAGACAAAACAGTTTTGTATGTAGTTTTATCAACAAAGCCGGGAGGAGTGCTATACGGCTGGAACAAAACTAAAATTGTTACTTGGGAGTGGTTAATTTGTAGCCAGATGGTAGGCGCAACCACGAGGTGCTTGTGTTTGATCTAGTTGGTAGACATCATTCGGTAAGGCGCTACATTGGGTGGTATGAACGGTATAAGCCAGCCACCATCATCATCGCTAATGTGTGCAGAAAATGCATTAACTAGCAAAATTAGCATGACCAGTTACCAGTGATTAGTAGATCATTGAAAATCCATCCTTTTTAGGACAACCAATATGATTTTCCCAGCTAAAGAGTTTGTTTGATTGGAATTTATCTAACGGTATTGACATTTTTGTCAATTGGCAGCCAGCGGTGACCGAAATAGTTTGAGCTTTCCCTTTGTCGCATACTTAAAATCTTGTGTACAATTTTAAACACAACTCGGAAATTGAAACGGTCTCAATATTATTCCGAAGCGCAAGCTTATGGCAAGAACAGCATACTAAATAGAAATTTTACAAATTGCGACCGTCACGAAATATTGGAAAAACTATCATTAATTATTGAAGTTATTTTCCCTAACAGATCTTCAATCATCTTTTACGCCAAAAGGATAGTGGCCCTCTCAACCGTGCTGGAAATTCTATTGTTCACTCTTTAGAAAGCATTTGGTGGCCCTGAAAAGGGCCGTTTGGTTTAAATGATGATACGGCCACGGTTGTATTTGCCGTGCTGGCAAATGTGCGAATAATTGAAACACAGCTTCAATCAGCTGGAGATTTTTGCCACGGTCAAAAAACAAATATCATTAATAATTGACTTTGAATTCCCATACAGACTTTCAACAATCTATAACGCAATAAGGATAATGGTCAGCCGTTGCCCTTTCATCACACCAACATTTGAACCCTGCCAAATGATTTCTAAAGAGCAAATTGTAGAATTTTCTAATAAACTTACTTATCTATGCCGATCCAACCTCCCATTAAAACAGCACTTACATTGCAATGTCACTACGTAGTCCTACGTCAACTTTGCGTACAACCCCATTGGGCTGTCCCTTCTAGTTTTTATTCTTATTTTATTATTAGGACTATACCATGAATGAAATCAAGGAGCCTTAGAATGAAATAATTAATAAATATGAAGCGATTTATTGCAATTAGTTTCGACCTAATTTTAGGTTAATATAAAATCGATGCAGCTTCGATTGTCCTCCTTGATGATCGTAGCTTGCTGTGACACAACTTCCAACTCGCTCAGCAATCTGCGCAACCATACAGCTTCAGATGCCGCCGCCGACAGGGCCACGTACTCGGCCTCCATCGTAGACGTAGTGACGCAGTCCTGCTTCCTGCTCGCCCAGCTGACTATTGCTTCACCGACAAGAAACACATAGCCACTTGTGGACTTCCGGTCTGCAGAATCTCCTGCACAGTCAGCGTCACTGTAGCCGGTTAGGGTCAGCCTCTTCTTCCGGTCACTAGAAAGCTTCAATTCGTAGTCTGCCGTACCGATCAAGTATCGGACGACACGTTTCAACTCGATCCAATCCCGCTGCGTCGGATTGCTGCATTTCCGACTTAGAATCGACACAGCCACTGCTATGTCCGGTCGTGAGTTCGTCGCCAGGTATAGAAGTGCCCCTACCAGGCTCTGGTAGTGGATGTTATTCGGCAAAACTTCACTCTCCTGGTCCTTCAGGTAACCTTGATCCAAAGGAAACTTCGAGCTTTTAGCTCCTTCAAGGCCATAGCGCGTTGCAATCTCCCGGATGGATGCCTGCTGACTCAGAGAATAGAATCCGTCCTTGTCCTGACGTACTCTGATTCCCAAAAAATGATTAACTGTACTTAAACAGGAAACCTCGAATCGCTTCTGCAACTCCTGCTCCAGCCGGTCTAGCTGATGCTTGTCTCTGCACGCCACAATCATATCGTCTACGTAAATCAGTAAGTAGACCTAATCTCCACTACTCAGTTGCTTCATGAAAAGGTAAGCGTCTGACTCGGATTGTCGAAATCCCATCTCCAACAACACATAATTCACTGTAGAATGTCATACCTTCGCTGACTGTTTAAGTCCATACAGGCTTCGGTGGAGCCTGCACACCAGATCTTCCTTTCCGGGAACAGCATACCCCGGAGGTTGCCGCATGAATACCTCCTCTTCCAATCGTCCGTAGAGATATGCATTCCTTACGTCGATGTGCCGCACTTGCAGCTGCTTATGTCCTGCAACCGTCAAGAGAACTCGAAATGTTGACTGTATTGCGACTGGAGCGAACACCTCTCCGAAATCAGCTCCCAGTCGCTGCGCAAAGCCCTGTGCGACTAATCTGGCCTTAAATCGTGTCACACGTCCTGAAGAGTCCCTTTTTCGCTTATAGATCCACTTTGACCCGATCGCCTGCCGTCCAGTTGGCAATGGCACGAGTGACCATGTGTTCATCGACGATAGCGACTGATATTATTCGTTCATAGCACGGATCCACTTGTCCTTGTCCGGACTGTTCACGGCTTCGGCATAACTGGTCGGCTCCATTACTGCAACTTGAGCTACGCCAACCACGAAATCTTCGTATCTGGGGTCACGTTCGACATAGGACAGCAAAGATCCGTGTGAATGAGCTGCAACGGTTGTGTCGTATTCCGTGCTGCTTGCTGGGGATATGGCAGGCGGGCCATCTTTCCCTCTATGCAGCATTCGCAAATGGTCTTCGCTCCGCAACTGATCACCTTGAGCCCCGTCGCTAATAGTTCCTTCTGCAGTCGGTCCATCACCGCGGGATCGCGATGACCGAATCTGCGATGCCAAGTGTGTTGGCAATTCACGGTGTGCTGATGATTTACAGACAGCGTTGCACGCTCCTCCTCCTTAAGGACGTACAAACCTCCACACCGCTTACCTTGAACGACGACTTTGTTCGTACTGCTCAGAACTTCGACGCTACCTTGCTTGAAAAGCACGTTGTATCCGTTGTCAGTGATCTTGCTTACGGATAACAGCCCGCAGGCAAGCGCCGGTACATACAGCACCTTGTCCAACTGGGTGTCGAATGATCCTTTGGCTCCATTTGTAACTTTCACCGTTCCGTATCCGTGACCGCCCGATCTCGTACAGACTCCATTGGCCATTCTCACCGTCACACCTGGTGATTCCCCCAGTTCCTCGAAAACAGCTTCCTTGTTGGCCATGTGACATGACGCGCCACTGTCAATTGTCCAAGACCTTCCCGACTTCACAGCAGCACAAACGGTTTCTTGAGTTTCCCTTGCGGGAAAACAAATCGCTCCGTTACTCACATCCGTCGCTTACTTGGCCTTCACTTGTCGCTGGTTTCCTTTCGGTGGTTTACTTCCGGACGAGCTTCCGGATGTTCCTTCCATTCCCGAGTTTTGAGCCTGCCACTTTCGGCAATCTTGTTTAAAGTGGCCTGGTTTGTTACAGAAAAAACAAACCTTGTCCTTACTCATATTCTGCGTTATCAGAGCCCGCTCATCTCCAGTCGACTTCCCGACACGTTCCTGTCTCTTCCGGTATTCATCCAGCAGCTTCGTTCGTATCAGCTCCATGGTGATATCGGCATCGGGACGAGCTTCCAACGCTTACGCTAGAAAATGGTACGACTCGGGCATACTCCGCAGTACCATAGCAATTTTCAATTTCTCCTCCAGCTTGAGTCCAGCACCCTCTAGGCGCTCGAAGAGCGAATCCATGTCAAGTAAATGTTTCTCTACGTTACCCGATTCACCAAGCTTCGCATCGCATAGCCGAATAAGCAACGATAGCTGTGACGTAATCGTTGCCTTTTCGTGATACGCCCTCAGCGCATCTCAAACCCGCTCTGGCACTTGCGCAGTCCTTGATCAGGGTGTACTGGCTTTGCTCGAGACACAAGCCAATCGTCGCCCTCGCCTTCTTATCCAGCTTTGTGATGGCAAATTTTCCGGGATCTGCCATACTGCCACAACAATTCGGTACAAGTACTTTTGCGCTACACTGTTCCTCCGCAGAAGCAAACAGCAGCCAAAACAATCATCCGACCGACCGACCGATGACGACGCAAAAAGTCCGTTTTTTACTTAAACCCGTTCCGATTTCGCGATTCCCGATCTGGCCCCATAACCTATGGGCTTTGGGCGGACTTTTCGTAGCAGAATTAACCGTTGGGAACTCCGAAAACCGAAAATAAACGATAAAACTATCGGACTCTAAAAACAACGTGTTTATTTTACTTTACTGTTACAAATGTTACAATGTTCGTCATCGGCTACTTGACTCTTTCCGTACTTCTGGCCGTAACCAAGTAATTTAAGTTTTTTATTCATTTAGACATATGTTGTCAGTTGAATTATTGTGATAAATAAATAAATAAAGGATTAGAGGTTATTTCAAAAGCTGTCAGTTTCTCTTCTCGCTGTGTTGCCAGACCTCGTGGAGGGGGATCAGTTACCTCAGCGTCCCTGTTGTATATTTGCCGACACAGGTGACTCTTCTCACTTCACCAAGTGACAAACGTCACTTCGACTCTCGGAATAACCCTCATTGTTGTCTTTTACTTGTAGACATAAAAATCAGGAGGACAGAAAAGGGTTTTGTTTAGTACGGCGGCGTCGGCAACTTGCTCGTTGCATGAATCCCAATGCATATCGTATGAATATTAGAGGACCGAATAGGATTCAGCATAGTACCCATTATATATTTCAAAATCGAACAACTCCTGCTCCCGTACAGTCTTTTTCTATTTATTTCGCTTCGCGGTTTTGGAGGGACCCTTGTAGTGGTTTTAGTAATTTTATATTGGGAAAATGTGTTGTATACTGACAACTTTGCTCATATATTGCTGCTTTACCAAATACATATCTTCTGTGGAGGACGAGATTTGTATCTCGAGAATGGTGCGATGAAAGCGGGCGTAGTGATCATCGTGACGTTACCCTTAATTTATCTCTTTCATTGTTTCCTCATGCGCTGTACATTCGGCTCGCGATGGTCAAATTTATCGGTGCCGTGTATGCTGGATCCGGTGTCCCCTGTGGTGTCATGTTTTTGAGCAGTGATGCATTTAGATAAGATCTCTTTCACCACCCGTACTTTTATTCTCAGACATTCACTGAGAAAATTTATCGTATGACCGTCATAAGATACACTTATGAAATTTTGACATAAGGAAAAACTTTGAAAATCATAAGATGTACTTATGAATTGACAACAGTGACGTTGTTGATTTTTTTCATAATATGGTCTTTGATTTTTCATAAGATAATCTTATGAAGGACCCTCAATTCTATTTTAGGAATTTTATAAGCCATTCTAATGAAATTTTATTTCTGTTTTGGCCCATGTTTAAAATTCATAATACCGATTTTCAAAAAACGGATCGATGCAGAAACCCATTTTCCCAAAGTGCTAGTTTGTTTACAGCATCAACACGCATTTTGCAGGGTCGGTATTATGCATGTTAGACATTTGACTATTATCGTGCAATTAAAAGAGATTATTAGAATATTCTATTAACCGAAAATAAATTTATTTCTATATAAAAAAATAATTGCCTATTTCATGTTCTCTGAAGGAGGGACCATCTATTGTATCAATATGTGTAAAATTTAGTACATTTAAACGCTCTACAGTTTCTGTGGCAAGATAATGTTCATCTTTAAACAATATCTTACCTTTAAACGTGCTTGAAACGGAAACAGAAATCGGTAGGTCTGACAGCAATTCACTTTTGGTAGCCATTTTTCTTTTTCACGGCACTTGAGTTTTTTTGTCACATTGATGTGACACACGGATTTCATAAGAGCGCTTATGAAATAGAAAATAAGGTCGTATGAATTTCGTTCAGATCGTGTGAAATTCATAATAACCATGATAAAAACATGAAAAAATAATAAAAAAACGCTTCATAAGTTAGATCTTATGAAAACCATAAGCAGTTTTTGCCTGAGTTTTCTTCTATTTTCAGAGAGCGAGTTACGGCGCTCAAACTATAAGCCATATAGGACTAGGACTACGGTTTATGCTTGTGTCCCAGCCGTTTGAAAAAAAAATCGAGGAGACCATCTTCAGTTTCAGAACGGGTAAGGAGAGAAATAAATCGCATGGCGGTCAACCAAAAAAATTCTCCAGCTGAAATCAAACGACGAATTCATCAGTTATTGAGCAGTGACAAACGCATCAAGTGCGGTAAAAGCGTCCCCGCACCTCGCCTATTACCACGGCATAACAGAGTAAGATTGCACTTTGGCTGAAAAATTAATTTTGAAAAATGTGGTCTTCAACATTAAAAAAAGTAAAATCTATACGGAACAGATGGATCTTCCAATTGTGCCATGACAAATAGGAAAGAGAATGTAGGAATATGGCGGAAACACCTTAATGATCTGGGCGGCATTCAGTCTTGCTAGAAAATCCCTGGTATATTTCATTTCAACAAAAAAGAACTCAGAGAAGTCTGTGCAGTTATTGGAAGAAGAATCGATTGACTGACTGTTGACATTGACTGACTGTTTTTCCAGCAGGATAATGCAGCAGGTCACTCCGCGCGTAGGGCCAAACATTTTCTTGAGAGCAGCGATTTTCCTTTCCTTTGTGATGCTGTGAATTCTTCTCCAACAGTTTCAGTGAGAATGATGCGCCCTTCTTAACAAGCCATCCTGTAGAAAGTTTAATAAGTATAACAAATTGAGTTATTCGATTTGTTGGATCGTATCGTTGGATGAGGATTCTCATGTTCCCGTGGGTTTCGCGTAAGTGTCCCTGCTTAAGGGTCCGCCTCACCGTTTTTGATCCTTCATACAGTGTTACTGTAAATTCAACCCGGTAACTAAATTTGATGTTGCTATTCACTGGAGCTGCATACATTCCAAGGCTTTAGAGGGGATGGTGGCTACCAGTGGTGGTGGTAATTTTTTACCGAACTTTCAACAGCTGAACGTTCGGTAATCCGAATTACCGGATTTCGGTGAAGTTTACAGGATTCCGGCAAAAAAAATTACCGGAACATGTAAAATTTGACGGAAATCCTTTTAATCGGATTACCGAACGTTCAGCTGTTGAAAGTTTGGTAAAAAATTACAGTACCGAAAACTTTCTAAGTGTGTACATAATACACAAACTAAGATTTTTTAAACAGAATTCTGTAAAAAAAAATTACCAAAGTCGATCTGTCAAATGAAAATAACAGAATTGTAAAAAAATTATAGAATATTAAAAACACATCGTAAAACTGTTGGTAAAACTACAGTTTTTTGGTAGTTTTACCAAATTATTGGAAAAATTATTGGAAAAAAATACCAATAATTTGTAAGAAAAATATCGAAGTGGTTCGGAAGTGGTTGACGCGCAGAAAGAAAAGTGAAAATAATCGCGTCAAAATAGTGCTAAATCACTGCCCAGTGAACAAGCGAACGGTATAGTTCGTTCGGTCCGCTTTTCGTTGCTTTGGAAGCTTTTCACGAGTTGATTCAATTCTTCAGTTTAATATTTTTTCGCGATCGCGAGTGAAATCGAGTCCTGGTTTTATTAGGAAGAAAAGGTTGTGTGATAAACAGTGCAACAACGTAATTAATTGCAATTAGCAATATTGCCCCGATCTAAAAGCCATTTTGCTCCGCATCTATACGGCACGCACACCAGCAGTCCATCGTGTGTAGCGTGCAATCGTTCATCTGCTAACCACCACCGACCAACAACATCATCATCATCGATCAGCTCCACGCCTAGACGGTTCATCGCAAGATGAATCATCTATGGTGCAAAATGATGGGGTAGCTCATACAGTTACCCGATCACATTGCATATCCAGACAATTCCAACTGGTCCTTGGGTTGTCTGTTTTTCAGCCCAAATCCAAAACCTCGAATGTCTATCAAATTTCGAACGAGCGATCACGACCAGGATTCTCCGGGCGTGACCGAGATAATTCTAAGTTAGACCGAATAAACTTCGAGTCGTTGTGTCCAACCTCAAGCAAATAATGGGATTGCTGTCTCCCAGCTCTTTACTCTAAGAATATGAGTGTATATCCCAGCTCAGGGTATTGAAATTGAAGGTGTGGTCACCGAAACGAGTCTAACCCTGAGATCCTGCTGACAGGGGGTTGGTCAGTTTAAGAACCCCCTGCGCCCCCAGTCCAGATTCTGGATGTGCGCCTTCGGCTCAGTATCGACCAATAAGGGCGAAAAAATTCACACCATCAGACTCGTTTCGCGTGACATTCTCTGGCTCAGCCACTCCCTCAATACGTCGAGTTAGGAAAACTTCGGCTACCTGTGCGATTGTTTGTACCTGGTGCGTCTGCCAGAAGCCAGCAGATGAGACGCCACGACCTCCCATTGCGGCAATAAGGCGCGCACTCAACTGTAGGGAGAGCATGAGGATGGCGCGTGCGCAGACAGCACACTCCGTGCGCTTTTTGCAAGGAACTCCTCCTCATGCTCTCTCATCGTGCCGGCACAAACAACGGGAAAAATTAGAACGCTAGCTAAAACAGCGTTTCAGGTGAAATATTACTGCTGAAATGGTTAAAAAGCCTCACCTCACCCGATGCCAATACAAATCCCTTGTGCTCCTCTGTCAGATGACTAGTCTGACTTTGATTCGATTGAAGAGAACATCACGTTCACCTTTCCGAGAGGGTGACCAAGGAAGCGAAGACGCGTCCGCCACAGGAAAGTTGCTGAAAGAAGCCCGAGACCAGCTTGCCCAATTCAAGGAAAGATGGAAGAAGGAAAAATCCTAGTCACCTGGTTTTCGTAGTACCAACTTCCCCAGGACTTTCCATCTCTCCCAGGACATCCAAAACCCCTGAAGCCCCAATTTTAAGAACAGAAGCCTCCTCTAGTGGGCTGTTCTCATTTATTGACATTGCCAAGTGTCTTCCGTACCTCAAGAAATTTCTGACCCTCTCAAAACATTATTTTTGGCAATGCTTCCAACAATCGAAAGACTTTTTTGAAGAAATTAACAATTAAGTGGCCCCTCCTTGCAGCTATCATTTCCCTTCGATGGATAATTTTCCAAATGAGGTCGGGGGGGTTTGATCACTGTTCTACAGTGGAATTGTCGGTACAGTTCTAAATTGGAATCTTTTGAATTTTTGGCTCCACTACCGATTTGTGATGCATTCGCTCTTTATTGAAAACATGGCTCTCTTCCGAAATCAATCTTCCGATTCATGATTTCCAATATTATTCGTCTTGATCGTGAGATTCGCCATGGTACTTTTGGGGATCCAAAGTGCTACTCCTTCTATAGAGTGAATTTTCCTCAAACTCCAGGTATTGAAGTTGTCGCATGTCAGGCTGTTATTAAAAATAAAGCCTTTGCATTGCTTCTGTATATATTCCTCCTACAGAGCCTCGATAAACCGAAAACAACTCTCAGATATTTGTTCGGTCCTTCCTTCCACATTTGGTCATGGGAGATTGTAACTCTCCTGGTACAGGCTGAGGAGAACTGCCGCGATGACAACCGGTCTTCCTAATATATGACCTCTGTGACAACTTCAATATGACAGTACTTAACAATGGAGAAGTAACGTTTGGCTGGTGACACATCCTCGAAGTTGGCAGTAGATTAGACCTCACACTTTGTTCCGAATTCATTATCATTGGATTGCACATGGAATGTGATTCAAGATCCCACGGTAGTGATCACTTGCCCCATAAAAATTTTCGGTTGTCACCGGGTTCAATCCGTCGAAATCTGTCAACGTCGTATGATCTTACCCGACACATCGATTGGACAAAGTTTAGGACAGCAGTAGATGAAGCCGTAACGACGGTAAAAAGGCTTTCACGCTGGAAGAGTATAACTTCCTCTCCAACCTGATCTTAGACAGCGCGCTTCAAGCTCAAACTCGACCAGTTCCAGGAACGTCATCTCGCGAAACCTCCTTCTCATGGTGGATCAGCAATGCACCGGGTTTACCGTAAAAAGTCCGACGCGTTTAAGGTTTCCGTAGACGTGGAACACTATGAGCATCGAAGTATACACGACTCTCGAACGCGAGCAGAGCCTCATCAAGGCCAAGAAACGCAGTTACTGGCGAACATTTGCCAGACGGGCTATCGCGCGAGCGTGATGGTATGTTGGAACACGCGCGAAAGTTGCGTAACCGAACTACGAACAACGAGAGCGAGGAGTACTCGGACGTGGATCAACAAAGTTCGCGCGAAAAGTCTGTCCAGATTCTGTGCGGCACGAGCCAGGTTCCTGAAAAACACGTTCGATAGATGAATTAGTAACCCTTTTCAATCAGGTAGAGTTCTCTCTCTCGCACTCTCGATATTAGCAATACGACTCCAGGGGCTGATAGGATCAAGTTCAACTTGCTCGAAACCTCCAGACGTCGCTAAGAGGCGCATGTTGAACTTGTTTAATCAATTTCTAGAACTCAACGTTGTACCGGATGATTGGAGACGGGTGAGAGTTGTGCCATTCAAAAACCTGGTAAGCCCGCGTCCGACCACAACTCTATCGACCCATCGCGATGTTATCTTGTATTCGAAAGTTGTTGGAAAATGATCCTTTTCCGTCTGGACCGTGGGTGAGACGAACAACCTGCTTTCAGATACTCAATATGGTTTCCGTAGGGGTAAGAAAACGAACGACTGTCTCACGTTGCTCTCCACGGATATTCAGTTAGCTTTTGCTAAAGAGCAAATGGCCTTGCATTCTTGGACATAAAGGGGCTTTGATTCAGTATCTCATTGAAGTTCTTTAGATAAACTCCACGCTTGTAGCTTTTATTAATGAATAATTTTTTGTACAATTTGCTGTCAGAGAAACATATGAGCTTTTCTCATGGAACCTCTACAACTTCACGATTTAGCTACATGGGTCTCCCCTAGGGATCATGTTTAAGCTCCCTTTTGTATAATTTTTATGTCAAAGACATTGACGGTTGTCTAGGTGACAACTGTACGTTGAGACAACTTGCAGATGACGGCGTAGTGTCTGTCACGGGACCCAATGGGGTCGATCTGCAAGGACCCTTACAGGATACCTTAGACAATTTGTCTACTTGGGCTCTAGAGCTAGGTATCGAAATCTCTACGGAGAAAACTGAGTTGGTAGTTTTTTCTAGGAAGCATAACCCAGCACAATCGAAGCTTCAAATTGGGGTAAGCCGATAACTCATTCTATGTCATTTAAATATCTTGGGGTCTGGTTCGATTCAAAGTGCACCTGGAGATCCCATATTGAGTATGTGAAGCGAAAGTGCCAGCCAGGGATCAATTTTCTCTGCACAATTACCGGAACCTGGTAGGGAGCTCATCCACAAGATCTTCTAACGTTGTACCGGACAACGATTTTGTCGGTTATGGAATATGGTAGTTTTTGTTTTCAGTCAGCGGCACGGTCGCACTTCATTAAACTGGAACGTATTCAGTATCGGTGTCTTCGTATCGCGTTAGGTTGCATGCACTCGACTCACACCATGAGTCTTGAAGCGCTGGCTGGCATGTTGCCACTCTCGGATCGGTTTTCAGAATTATCTCTCCGGCTCCTCACCAGATGTGAAGTTATGAACCCCCAGGTGATCGAAAATTTTGAGAAGCTCCTTGAGTTGAATCCTCAAACCCGCTTCATGACCTTGTACCATTTGTACATAACACAGGATGTCAGCCCTTCGCCGAACATTTCCAATCGTGTTTGCTTCTCCGATTTTGACAATTCGGTTCATTTTGATTTATCCATGAAGCAGGAGCTTCATGGAATCCCAGAGCATCATCGTTCTATGATTGCTCCGGTAATTTTTGCTGCAAAGTTTGGCCAAGTTGATTCCACTAAATCGTTCTTCACTGACGGATCTTTGATAGAGGAGTCAGCAGGCTTTGGTATATTTAATGAAATTTATAGCGCCAACCGTAAACTTCAAGCTCGTTGTTCCGTGTATGTCGCTGAATTAGCGGCAATACACTTTACGCTAGAAATTGTTGCCTCATTAACACCGGATCAGTATTTCATTTTCACGGATAGTCTCAGTTCTATAGAGGCTATTCGCTCCTTGAGGCCGGTAAAGCACTCCTCGTATTTTCTCATGAAAATACAGGAGCTTCTAAGTGCTTTATCTTCGCGTTATTTTATCATCACCTTTGTATGGGTCCCATCTCATTGTTCAATTCAGGGCAATGAGAAAGCGGACTCGCTTGCAAAGGTGGGCGCTATGGAAGGCGATATTTGTGATCGACAAATCACCTTCAACGATTTTTTTCCTATTTTTCGTCAACAGTCACTCGTCAGCTGGCAGTGTAAATGGAGTAAAGGAGATTTGGGGCGATGGCAACATTCTATCATCCCAAAGGTGTCGAAGAAATCTTGGTTTAGGGGGATGGATGTGAGTCGAGGCTTCATTCGTGTCATGTCTCGCCTCATGTCCAATCATTATTTTTTTGAACGCTCATTTATACCGGGTTGGGCTGAGCGACAGCAATCTCTGTGAATGTGGACAAAGCTATCAGGACGCAGATCACGTTATTTGGTCTTGTGCTGAGCATCGTGAGGTCAGATCAGGGCTTTATGATTCCCTTCGGGCTTGAGGTAGACAACCCAATGTGCCAATTCGAAATATTTTGGCTGTACGTGATTTGGAGTACATGAAACTCATTTATGTGTTTTTGATTAACATTAGCCTTAGATTGTAGTTAGTTTAACCTGTATGTTTACCTTAATTTTTTTTTTATATGTGTATGTATGTGTTTTTTTTCTTTTTCAAAAAATTTTCAAGTCAAAAGAAAACCATAAATTGTATAGTTATAAGTGTTTCAATAATTTAGAATTTAAATTCAATGTGTTATGTAAACCATACTTTAAATTCCCACCCTCCTAAATTTAGTTTTAAGATAAATGATGTATAAAAGTATGAAAATTTGACTCTGTAAAGTTAATTCGATTGAGCCTGTACAAATAAACGATTATTAAAAAAAAAATAGTGCTAAAATGGACAGTTTCCTAATAAACTAAATGAACAGGATAAAAGGATCGTCAGTATCTTCCGTAAGTAAAATAAATCACTATAATTTAGAAGAAAAATTAGTAATCTCCATTTAATTCCAACTACCTTTGCTTATCTTCGACAGATACGCGTATTTCGTCTACAATGTGCAGACTTCTTCAGTGTCTCGTACTAATAACTCGACTCGAGTTATTAGTACGAGACACTGAAGAAGTCTGCACATTGTAGACGAAATACGCGTATCTGTCGAAGATAAGCAAAGGTAGTTGGAATTAAATGGAGATTACTAATTTTTCTTCTAAATTATAGTTACAAGTATTCCACTAAACAGCTCAAACCCTCTAGGATTTTTAAAATAAATCACTTTACATTCAGAATTTTTATTGCAGCTTGGAATATCTGTTTTTTTTTCATGCCAAAGTGCCCGGTTACGTTACGACTACTAAATTTTGTGCGAGCGCTTGCTATTGCTCGGTTCAAAAATTCATTTCGTGGCTCATAACGAATTAAAGACAACGTGTCAACTAGCAGAAATCCTTTGCATGGCACCATTGAATGGATCAACGTATATGTAATATATATTTAAAATTAAGGATCCTGTCTATTTCTTTATTTACAGTTTGATGATGATTTTCCAACTGGTAACAGAATAACGCTTACATTATCCGTTCGCGGTGCGGAATTTGAGGATTTCAATGATTGTGCTGTTGTGTGGAATAATATCGTAGTTTCTATTCAAAAGGATATTAAATATTCTTTTGGTGTGTTCGTGCAGTCGTTCTACGTTACTAACACTGCTGCTCCCCTAAGCGACAAGCAGTTTTTTGTTGTTGTTTATTACTGGTGCTGTAATGGGAGTGCAACAGCTAAAAGGTGATGGAATCAAAACGCGAGGCACACACATATTCGGCAAAATTCGTCCGTTCAACCAATCATCTTCAAACTTTCAGGGAGCAAAATAAAACATGTTATGAATATTTTCCCATGTTTGTTTTATTCAATTTCAATTCCATATCCAAATGGTGTATGAAATACCGACCACCATCGAACAAACGCGACGGTTACTATTGGCACACATCTACTGTTTCGTTATTTAAGCTCTCTAAAATAACTAATTAAAAAAATATATCTGATTAAGGGGTAAGGCCACTGTAACGGCCCAAAAAAAAAGGTTTTTTCACCAATTTTTTGCTCCCGAAATTGAAGGTATTTGAAAAAAAAACTTTTAATGGTGTTATCGGGCGTACATTAACCTTTATTATCAAATTTTTTAACAGTAAAAAAAAAACAAAATGGCGGTTCCACAGCTATCTTCCCGGGACATGTTTTGCTTCCAGGGCTCCGCGGCACGCAGCACCACTGGTGCACTTTTGAGTCTAGAACAAAAAAAAAAGAACCATTAATCTAGAGGGCTGTAGCTAGAGAATGTCGATCGGATTTTAAAAAATATCAATTTTTGTGGATTTGGCGTGCGTTTGAAAAAAAAATTGATTTTTGACGAAAAAAACGGCAAGTTTTTTGTTAATAAAAAATCAATAAATAAAGTTCTTGAAAATTCCGATCGACATTCTCAAGATAATGTAAATGTTCACATCTGGTTAAAATTTCAAGTAAAAAAAATGAAAATTGTTCGAGTTATGCTGCGTGCCATTTTGAAAAACGATATTTCGAGAAAAACGCGTTTCAAGTTTTTTTTTTTATTTGCATTTCCCCCTTCATTTCCTAAGGACAACGATTTTTTTTTCGCACAGGACCTTTTTTTTCTCATTCTAGAGGGTTTAAACTATTTTTTAAGCCAATAAAAAAAAATCGATTTTTCAAAAAATTACCCTTTAAGAAGTGCCTCTATTAAGATTAAATTAGGATTTTCTTTCTGTTTTACGAACAATGAACGATTTTGCTTTGAAAGGATAATGTAGTTTAATCGTTCAAATAATAAATTACTAACATGTATTCTTTATTGTTCTAGCAATTCTGTAAGCAATGATAATTTGTTTTACAAGACATTTTCCTATTCCATCATGAAAATCATATGTTATAGGGAGAGGTTGGCAGGACAAATGATGAACTTTTAAATTCCTACTATCAGGAATGGAAGAAAAAAATCAGACCAACTTGCCAACTTTATTTTTTTTCACAATTCCCAACGAAGTTGAGAGCTTAGTTGGCGGTCACTTCACGCGTAGTAGATGCATTAACTGAATTATTAAGGTCGGTCGGCTCAGTACACTTCCAAAGACCATAGGTCTTGCCAACCGTGGTTTGCCACAATCGCAGTGTTCCATCTTCCGATCCACTAGCGTAAAGTTCTCCATCTGGGCTGAAGCTTACAGCATGTACAGGTCCAAAGTGACCTTTGAATGATTCTGCAATAAAAAAAACAAGCCTATCAAGAATAATCGTACTCTTTCTATGTTAACGTGAGAACATTACCGATTTCGTTTCCAGTTATGTAGTCAAATTTGTACATTTTGAAATCTTCTCCACCGCATACAAAAATTTGTTTGTCCGGATGCAAGCTAGCTGAGCTTACTTTAGTTGGCACAATGATTTCCTTCATTTTTTTCAGGGTTTCCGTTTCGAAGAAGGCAACGTTTGAACCATAGGTGACAGTCAATATATTTCCATCTCTCGACAGCTCTAAACTGTTAGGATGAGCATTGAATTCAACGCGCATTGTTTCCTGACCACTGATACGGTCCCACAAGCGCATAGTTTTGTCGTCAGCACAGCTAATAACATATCTGTCATTGCGAGCAAATATGGCTCGCTTGATGTTTCCAGCATGGCCAGAGTAAGACTCCACGGGTGTACCTGATTCGTTTAGATCAAATACTCTGACTAGTTTTTCATTGCTTCCAGTTACCAGACACTGACTATTGCTATCAAATGCTACCGTTTTAACAATATGATTATGCTGCAAGCTATGTACTTCCTCGCCTGTCACCGCATTCCAAATCTTTCCAGTAAAATCCGCGGCCCCGGAAGCGGCTAATGTAGCTTTGTTGTTGAGTGCAACACCCCACACAGCACCTTTGTGACCTTCGAATGTACCGACCCAATCTCCGGTGTCTCCAAGACGCAGCATTGGTTTGCCATCTGAAAATTAGAAACATTAAATCCATGAAAGACATATCTTGATCCAGTTTGTTGTTTAGATATTGCAATAAAAACATTTCGTTTGCGTGGATTTGAGCGTAATTTGAGTGTGGAAATGAAAACAAAAAAGTACATCAAAATGAAATCTGGTCGGAGTTCATAATAAACCGATATTAATACTTATCCGCTTCATTGATCTAGTTTGGAATCGAACTAAAATCTCAAAAACTCTACGACTTTCTAACATAGTAAGGGTTGGCTCGGCCATACTGCGAAAAAAAAATTTCGATCTTTTTGTTGTTTTCGTGTTCCAGGTCAATAAAAAAAATTCATATTTATTTCAGTCCTGTTATAGATAAAACTTCTCGTTATTTTTTTTTAAACTTCATTCTAACTCATATACACGATCTATATCCGAACTACTGAGTATATGAATAAATTGCTTGCGGTTTATATAACGGCATGTTCTGTTGTTCAAACATTTCTCCGGAAATTTTTGTCGACACTTGATAACCTTCTATATCATATCTGTTCTGAGCAAAAACCGTTTGCACTATTTAAGCAGCTTTGAATCTTAGCTTTTTGTTTGCACCAACTACTGAAACACTGGAACATTAAAGGGCTATTCACATTGGGCCGGAATGTTTTGAACACTTCACACAATGTACCGGGACTGTTCCGGGTTTTTTTGTTGTAGATTGCACGCACACATCAATGGACCTCAGTTTTTTTTGCCTTTATTATCGAGATTTTCAGCCCTGGGTTGGTTCATCTCCCGTCGTAGTCACTCAAATACCTTTTTGGGTATTTTCGTACGAACTCGTGACTTTGGCGTGAGAGGTATGGATGTTAACCACTACGCCAAGGTCCCCCTCGGACCTCAGTTGTTTATGATTTTGTTTACTATATACATCAAAAATCTGTTTAAGTCGCTAAGTCCGTAATTTATTACTGCATGACGTAACATTGCAAATTCCTCAGCCGGATTTTTGAGAAGACGCTGCGTCTTCCAAAATCATTCTCTTCAACCAATTTGTGGAAAAACTTTACTGAAGTATTTCTCTGCTTACCAGAATATGACGTTGACTTTATTTCCACCAAATTGTAATGCTCTGACAACCTGTGGGTAGCGTATTTGTTTAAAATGTTTATGGGGAACAATAAATGTCATAGAATTTTCCTTGAATTCAATTAATAATTACAGGCCAATATTTTAGTGGATATTCGCAATGAGCGATTCCACGAACAAGTGGGAAATTTTTCCAGTTTTTATTTTTTGTATTTTTTGATTTGCATGAAACCTTGCATACAAGTTTTGGGGGAAGAAAAACGCCGTTTTGCATACTTGGATCGCCATTTTGAATCTAGCCTTACTTATGAGAAGGGCCTATGAAAAATGCACATGATATCTTCAAAAAAATTTATCTCGGAAACGGTTTGTCCGATTGGTTTGGTGTCTTCGGCGAAGTTTTAGACAATTGTTGGTGCTATATGGAGAAAATATGCACGATAAAAAAAAGTTTGGTTTTTGTGTTTTGAACTAAAATATAGATTTTCTCTTAAAAGTTACAAGTAAATAATTTTTTAATTATTCTTATGTAATAGCTGACTGAAAATGCTATCTAGTGCACAGTGGGTTGTTCTGGAGAAAAATAGGACACAATGAAAAAAAATTTTTTTAAAAAAATTACAATTTTCAAAAAAGCTATTAAGAAAAGTCAAAAAAGTTTGTCACCCTAATTTTATGAAAGTACATCAAATTTGCAAGCAAAAAGTACTTCGGTAACATTTTTCTAAGATGCACCGTTTAGAAGATATTACTGATTTAATATTGATTTTTTTGATAACTTAATAAGTTTTGGCCCTTTTCGGATGTACTCCGTGTTTTTCCAGTTTCAAAAGTATTTTTTTCGGAAAGATTGGAAAATTTTGAGTTACAATGACAATGACAGCTTAAAGATTCGAGTGAAATTCTCTGCCTTAAAAGTATTTTGAAAAACAAGTTACAAAATCCCACTATCAGGAACAATGATTTCTTCAAGTGATTTTTGATGCGTTGTGCTGAAAACGTGCTAACAAGTATTAGATACAGGTAATTAGATACCAGTTAGCTGTACTACGTATGTATTCGCCCATTCAAAGACATTCAGTGTTCGAAAGAGCTGCGATATCTCACGGATGGTATCATCCAAAAACTAAAATCAATTGGATTTTCCAAGGTATCCACACTGAACACCGAAGATTTTCGTATTTGTTCGTCTTGCCGTCTTCATATTGATTCAAGAGCTCACTTCACCCAAAACGAAGAACAAAGCGTAGCCGGCGGCTCAAGGATGCCAACTGTTCAGACCATACCTGATGTACCTGATTCGCAAAGCTATGAAAGTTTGGTCACGATACCATCAGCGTCAACGCTAAGCACAATTCAATCAAATGAAGACTTCACGATGCCTGTAGACGTCGAAATATTCAACCGAGGAATAGCAGCTATTCGTGTTTCGCCTTTAGATTTAGGTAAGGTTAAAAATGTTCACTATCCTGAAAAAAAGTGCGCTGAAATCGTCGAAGGTGTACGAAGAAATCTTTTTAAACTAGACGCTCAAACAGAAAAAGCAAACGAGTTTGATGATGTCATAGAAAATATGAAAATTAAATTTTTAAATTCAGCCACAAGGCAAGAAAAACTATCAATTTTATCATTGTTACCAAAATCATGGTCAGTACAAAAATTATAGACGAATTTAAAACCAGTAGAAATATGGCATCAGATGCAAGAAAGGAAAGGAGATAATGTATTTGATTCATCTCAAGGTTCAAGCTCTGGAAAAGCTTTGAGTAATGAAACAAAAGAACTGGTTTTGAATTTTTTTGAGGACCATGATATAAGCCGTGCAATGCCAGGCCAAAGAGATTTTGTTAGCGTAAAGACAGGAAATAAGAGATTAGCTGTTCAGAAAAGATTGTTAATGATGACATTGAGAGAAGCTTTTAATCGCTTTAATGAAATGTACGTCAATGTAAAAATAGGGTTTTCATCATTTGCAAGCCTCCGGCCATGGCAATGTAAACTATTGACTATCACAGGAACACATAATGTTTGCGTTTGCACTACGCATGAAAATGTCAATTTAATTCTACATAGCTTAAAAAAATACAATGTCTTGAATGATCTGAAAACATTAACAAATAGATTACTTTGCGAAAATAAGACAACTCATTGCCATCTACGAAGATGTAAAAACTGCCCAGATACCTCAGTTTTAGAAGACAGTTTATTGAAACAACTGGAAGAAAACTTTGTTGAAAAGCTTTCATTCGAACAATGGGTTACCACTGACAGATGTGATTTAGAAACTATTGTAAAGCAAACCGATGAGTTTGTTTCATTTTTCAGCTAAAAATTAGAAAGTTTGATTCCGCATGATTTTGTAAAAACCGAACAATCCAATTTTTTGAAAACTACGAAACAAAACTTGCAAGATGGTGAATTTTTAGCTATTTGTGACTTTTCTGAAAATTACAGCTTTATTTTGCAGGATGAAGTTCAATCACACCATTGGAACGTGCAACAGGCCACAATCCATCCTTTCGTAATATATTATACTGAAAATATGCAAATTAAACATTTTAGCTTCATTATAATTTCTGAAGAACTAAGACATGATTCAGTCGCTGTTAATTTGTTTATTGATAAAATGATAAACTTTTTACAAATTGATCAAAATAAAAACATAAAAAAAAATATTTTATGTCAGATGGTGCTGCTTCACAGTATAAAAACCGAAAAAACTTTTCTAGCCTTTGTAAATTTAAGTCAAAGTATGGTATTGACGCTGAATGGCATTTCTTCGCAACATCGCACGGAAAAGGTCCATGCGATGCTATTGGAGGTACGATAAAACGCATGGCTACCAGAGCAAGTTTAGCCAAAGAACGCGAAAACAAACGAAAAGAAGAAGAACTTACAAAGTTGTCATTTTGTTATTCTACTACAGAAGAATACGAAAATATGTCTTTGCAGCTAAATAATCAATATAATAATGCAAAAACAATTCAAGGAACTCAAAAATTCCACTCATTTCTTCCTCTATCAGAAAATACAATAAAGGCAAAGCTTTATTCAAACTGTCCTGACAATGATGCCAAAATATTCGATATTGTTAAGAAAGTTGTGTAAACAATAATTTTATAAAAATACAGGAATAAAAATAAACTGATGATATCCAACATATAATGTTATTTTTTATTGCGCACAATCACCATCCCTGAAAAATAAGCTTAATTCGCTCTTTTGAATCTTGCTAATTGAGGAGCTTGCATTTGCAGTTCTCAAAAAGGTGTATCTCGATATCGAGTTGTCTCATCGGTTTGATGTCTGTGGCGATGTTCGGCAATAGAGAGAAAATATGCACAGTATAAACACATCCAGTATAAATGGATTAAACTGTTAGGCGATATGCAAGAGTTGAATGCACATTTTCAACACAATACACCAAATATAACTGGAAGAAATCATTGTTCCTGATAGTGGGATTTTGTAACTTGTTTTTCAAAATACTTTTAAGGCAGAGAATTTCACTCGAATCTTTAAGCTGTCAGTGTCATTTTAACTCAAAATTTTCCAATCTTTCCGAAAAAAATACTTTTGAAACTGGAAAAACACGGAGTGCATCCGAAAAGGGCCAAAACTTATTAAGTTATCAAAAAAATCAATATTAAATCAGTAATATCTTCTAAACGGTGCATCTTAGAAAAATGTTACCGAAGTACTTTTTGCTTGCAAATTTGATGTACTTTCATAAAATTAGGGTGACAAACTTTTTTGACTTTTCTTAATAGCTTTTTTGAAAATTGTAATTTTTTTATAATAATTTTTTTTTTCATTGTAACCTATTTTTCTCCAGAACAACCCACTGTGCACTAGATAGCATTTTCAGTCAGCTATAACATTAGAATAATTAAAAAAATATTGACATGTAACTTTTAAGGGAAAATCTATATTTTAGTTCAAAACACAAAAACCAAACTATTTTTTTACCGTGCATATTTTTTCCATATAGCACCAACAATTGTCTAAAACTTCGCCGAAGACACCAAACCAATCGGACAAACCGTTTCCGAGATACAATTTTTTGAAGATATCATGTGCATTTTTCATAGGCCCTTCTCATAAGTAAGGCTAGATTCAAAATGGCGAACCAAGTATGCAAAACGGCGTTTTTCTTCCCCAAAAACTTGTATGCAAGGTTTCATGCAAATCAAAAAATATGAAAATTACTCGTTGCTGAAATGATATGGAACCGCTCCAATATTTTCCATGATCTTCATTTTACGTTTTTGAAAATTGTAAATGATTGATCGAGACTGGATGCAATACTTTTATATATCATCGGTGACTGAAAATTTTTTTTTTTAAATCACGAGTAAGCTGCACTTTATAACTAAGCGATCATTCTTAAACCCTGTAGACTTTTCTGGGGGGAGGGTGTCTGACAAAGTCTATGCTCCAAACAAAATTTCAAAAAAATGTATGAGAAAAAAACAACGAAAGGGTGGTCTGATATTTTTAAAAATCCATTTTTAGACCTCAAATTACTTTACAATTCACGTATAAGCTAAGGCGTAAGTTTCTGGCGACCAGAAATGTCAATAAAATTCGGGCTGCAAAATGGTGAGTAGACAACTGGAATGGAGACGGCGTCCCCGCAACATGGCTTTAGTCCTCACAAGTTCCTACCTCATGCTTCCACGGGTCAAGAGATAACAATGATCGCCAGCTAAGGGCACTGTTGTTCTTCTGACTTCAGCTAGATTGAGGAGGTGCATGCCGAGCGTCTGTCCACCAAGGAGGTGCGGCTCAAACAGCGTCTGCCCTGGCATCCAGAGGTTGAGTAAGAAACGCTGTATCACGTCAACTATACATTAGGTGGCAGCCGCACCAAGGCGATGCAGGCAGCGCGACCCCGCGAACCCACGCGTATTAATTTTGAATTGGTTTCTTTTCTCGTGATTATGATAGTGCAAGTCTGTCTTGGAAGTCCGTTGGAAGTGCATTGATTGAATTTTTCTAGTGTAAAATTCCATGTACATTATTCGAAATTGAAATTTGTATGAATAGTAATTGTGTCCTTTATGATATCTTTTTATATGAAAAAAGAGAGACCTTGTAAAGAACCAGCACAGTATATGCATTTGAGTATTTGCTCCATTCCATATTGGATCAGCCTATAAAAGCAAATGAGTCCTATACGAATAACATGCATTGCAAGATGCGTTTGAAAGTATTATTCTTTGATATTATGATGCAACATAGAGACTTTTATGGTAAGTTATTTCAATTGTATTTTTTTTTTGGTAAGATGCTTCCTTATTGATGGCTCACAACTATTTTATTAGGAACAGCAGATATTTGCAAAATATCTGCACATTTACTAGTACAAATAAAAACAAGAATAAATGTGTTAATTGAATCTAATAGTTAAGTATAGCATTGAAATTTTCTTTTTTGTCTTTTATTATAAATCATTTATGCTAAAAATTTCCACTGTTCCTATAACAACCATATCACGGGATTGGGGGGGTATTTGTTGACTGGACAAGGGTTCGTGCGAAGACACGCAGCCTTCTGGCCGTAGTCTTCCGTAGTTCCTCACTGAGATCGACTGACCCTGCTACAACAAGCCATCACGTAGGCTTTTCTCTCAGAACAACCTGCTGAGAATAGTCCTGCAGCCATAGGTAATCCTTGCAGTGATGGTGGGTTCTTATAACATCACATCATCACCAGAGATATCAATAAAATTTGTTTAGTATGATGTATGATATGTACTACCACCCATTGTAGCACGGCAACTACGCCCGACAGCAATAGGCTCTCCTCTCTGTTAGATTTCATCAAGCTTTATTAACCACTGATTATCTTAATCATACTATTGTATGAAGGACCAAAAGGGGTTGGGTGGATCGATAGGCAACATCGCTTATACGTTTCCACAGGGATATAAAGTATCTCTTTCCAACAACAAGATTGAACAATTGGTCAAAAGAGCATGAACATGAGGATGCCCCAATGGGCGGGGTGAAGAGCCCGCCCTCTATTCACAAACTGTTAGCAATGGGGAGTTGGCATTCCCACTCTCCCCATCCAGAGTGCCTCAATCGGGTGCCCTGGTGGTCCCTCCCATTCCCATGACATATTTATATAATAGTGTACACACTCAGTAGCAAAAACAGCCGAGCAAAATTTTGCTTCCAAAATATGCCGGCTTTTTTTTGCACCGATATTTCTGCACGGTCAATATCGGGTGAAAAAGGGAAATACTCATGTTGGTGCGTCAACTTTGACGCCAGCTGTAGTCCAAACCACTTGATGGAAAGAGTTCAAATTTCGTCCACATTATTTCCTATGTATTTTTAGGCTATTGTGAAATTTAAAATATGTTATCTAAATTTTTCACAGATATACGGATTTTTGAAATTGGTATGTCCAAAAATGATTTTTTTCACATATGTAATGAAAACTTCAAATTTATAAGCCTGATCAACATTTCGACAACATACGGTCTATAGATTGTTTATAGTGTGGTTAAAGTTTTAGCTAAAAATATTGATAATTGACAAAGTTACAGTAGCTTGACCATGGCATTTTTTGGAAGCAAAATTTTGCTCGGCTTTTTTTTTGCTACTGAGTGTATATGTATGTAAATGAAAAATACTACAAGCAATAGTATCTATCATATACGATCTCTATTCGGTTCATCCTGAAATGCAATAAATGTAGTAAAGTGTTATAGTGTAGAGTTCTGTGGTTCGCGCTTGAGCGCGTTTTCGTTTGTTTTCACCGATAGCAGCATTTCACCAAAATCTTGATTTGTGATATCCTGAAAAAGTTTGTAAAATTTTACAGAACATTTTAATTTACTGTTGCCATGGTCACTATTTGAAGCGTGATGTTAATTTTATAACAGCAATCAGCTTTTATTTTTGCTGGTCTAAATATTGCTCCTGTGTTGGGAAAGCAAGGAAGATTTAATTGAAAGGGAGTTAAAGACAAATAGACATAAAAAACAATAAGCAATGGTTAAATCATCTGTGAAGTAAAATCAATAAAACAATATCATCAAATATAATAAAATCATAGGCTAACTCTAAGACCAGTAGGTCCCATACCAAAACGATTTTTTCTTGTCTTAGTCAGTACTTGCACATCGGTCCAAGGCTCGGTCCCAAGCTCAATAATGCGCCCCTAATAATGATCTCACACGAACACACTCTCAAATATTCTGTCAATTCAATCCGGCCGTTGAATCTGTACAGTACAGTACAGCAGAATCTAGATTGAATATAGATAACAAAACCAATTTTAAGTATACATAACAAATCTGATGGATGCTCAACTCGAGTTTCTCTCCTAGAAAAAGCATTCGACAATGTTTGGCACAAAGGTATAATTGCTAAATTGGATAAGTTTAACCATATAGTAAAATTAGTTCAAGTTTATTTAACTGACAGATCACTGTAGGTAAATTATCAGAATTCTAAATCCGAACGATTACCTATGAAAGCAGGAGTTCCTCAGGGTAGCATTCTTGTGCCAATATTTTATAATATATTCCCTAAGAACCCCCTGTTTTATCTTTGTTCGCTGACGACAAAGGCATTATCGATTAGGAAGAAGTTTACTTGTTTCTGAAGCCAATTGCAAAACAAAAAAATTTAGATATTATCTCTATTGCAACAACGGAAGATTTCGGAATGCTTCCGAAATTCAATTTATAATATTTCCTTTTCCAGCTAATTTCTTAAAAAAATATAGTAGAGACATAGTTACTATAAACGGAATTCCAAGTTCATGATCATATCCAGGGCTAGCAAATATCATATTTAATGAAAAATCTCATGCGATGTATGTCAATGAAGTATACCTGGTAATCTCATCGGGTGCGGAAACGATGATTTAGATTTCTTCAAAATGTCATCGATTTTTTTGTCATGATAGAACACGACTGTGTTCGTGTGTCATCGCAATTAGAAGCACGTTTATTGAAATTATTACTTTTTTAAGGCAAACCCTTAAATGCCTTTTTCATTCTATCGATTACATATCGATTACTTCATAATAACAAGTTAAAAGTTAAGAAATCAAAATCCCATGAGAAAAAATCCCACACTTGCGTGAGGGTTGAAGAATGATAAGAAACCTCGTGATTTTTAGATGGTGCACACATGGTCAACTTGTTGGATTCAGAACAAAATTCTCGAAATGATTTTGAAGCATTCTCCCTGGTACAGTACTGATGAGGTTCTCCAAATTACGAATGTTGAGACTTTCATGCAAAAAATCATAGTTACATAAAATTTAGTTCTAGTTTTTAGTTTCTTCATTATGAATGATACCCAGATATAGAAAACTTGTTTAAATGTTCTGAACCGCAAATGCAAGAATAAGTTAACACAATTACAATATTATCTTAACGAATAAGGTTGAATGGTTACTCATTTGTTTTCTGTTTCTATCATACATTTTCATTTATTTGAAATTTATCAGTGTATGTTACGACTACCACTTACCATGCTCCGTTTTGAAAGGTGTATTCTCTTTGCCACTGACTGAAAAAAAATGTGGAAATACCGGTACCGCAACTATTGGAACAATAATCATGAAATACCGTAACTATAGGAACACCTATTCCTATTCATGGAGGAGCATTTCAATGTAAAAGGTACATTCATTTGCAAAATGAATGTTTCCTCGAAAAATAAAGGAGAAATTCACACTAGTTAAATTATTGTTCTTCTGGGGGTAAACTTTGTTTGTTATAATATAAATAGTATAAATTATCTTCAACCGTATTGGGCAATTTGCTCTGAATAAAGCTAAAAAAAAAAATTTAATTTCTATTATGTCATGTAGGGAGCCTTGATCAAGTCTTAGAAACTTGAGTGAAATTAGGATGGTCGAATCTGTGAAGCATGTTCTTTAAAAGTTTTGTTCCCGACAATGACAATTTGTGCTTACCTAATTGATCTTTCTAAGTACGACAACTTTAAACCGCAAGTCAAATTAGACCGAAACATCTAACTAGTTTTCTACTTTCTGTTAATACGCATTATTCGCGTTTGTTGTGCGATTCGCTCACAACTACATATAAGTTAAAGCACATGCTGCCAGCCGTGCTGAGACCGAGCCGTCAAAAATATCGTTGCCAAGAAATATTTAATCCCAACCCGGTAAAACCCCGGTAAAGCCACGACCAAGAACCGGGTGGGTTACGCCTGGGACAGACATACAACGTACAGCGTTGTACGAACTGTCAAATACTTTAATCCAGTACTAAAAAACAGGTACTAGACTAAAGACGCTGTACGTTGTATGTCTGTTCCAGGCATTAATGTGTACGGGCGCATACAGCACTCATACCATGAATTAGAAGCATAACTCGACCGTCACCCGATCGGGCTACGGGCCGGCCTAATGTAAATAGCCCCTCGCTTTTTTAAACGTATTCCTGAAGCATTATTTTATTGTAACCCTGCACGTTTCTTATACATCTAACTGCCTTGTTCTAACTGGCACACATGACTGTCGAGTTGGATCCAGAAGAACTTGAAAGTATAACGGTAACGGCATCAAGATTTATTCTTCCATACAATGATGTTGTTGCACTCCATACCCAATTCCTCGATTGATCTTACTATTGAGATAATATTCAACATCGATGAGTAGAAGGCTCGGTAATCAATGGTAATCAATATTGAACTTTTCGACTTGACCATTTGCCTGAGGCAAAACGTTCCTTAACCCATTTCGCCTTTTTAGCGAAAAGAATAAACAATATTCGAATAAAATCGATACAAGGGCTTTAGTTACTCTTGAAAAACTTATTGTAATTGTAATGTCTCAGTCCCCACTCTGACATACCACTGTCCGCCCATCTGCGTTTGGGCTAGGTGAGAGCCTACAAAGCTTTTACGTTGATACGCCCTAGACCATATAACACACCGGGATCTTCTCCAATCAGGCGCCGGTTATTTAAATATACGACAAATAATTTATATTTTTAATAAAAATATATATTTATTAAAAAAAATTATATTTATAATAAATAATTTATATTTTTAATAAATAATTTATATTTATAACAAATAATTTATATTTATAATAAATAATTTATATTCTCTTCTTTTCTTATCTTTAAAAAGACCGTTTGTTTCGTAATTGCTACTCCGTTACCGATCAGAACTAGTGTAATTGCACAGAGAAGCACATAGATGGAGCTTGGGAGTAGCTTTACAATCTTCAATGTACTAGTTCACTAGTTCATTCTATTTATAGATCAGTACCAGCGCCGGCCACGTCCTCACGGTCTTTGGGGGAGGGGGGAAGGATGATTAGTTTGACAATCGTTGGTTAGAGACCGTGTTTACCTCTGCGTCTCCACGTTGACAATCGGGAAGGATAGATTTGTGTTAGTGAGGCAGGTTTATTTATAGATCATGGATTCACTGTGGTAAGTGATGCAATCATTGAAAGCGCAGTACATTGCTTTTTATTTTAAATCTAGTGGGGACAGGAAGAGCCAAGTGACAAATACCAAGGAAGGGGACGGGCCTGGAATTTAACTCCCGGCCATTTTCTCAGTAAGCAGAACTGAGCAGCCCAGCCGCGTTTAAAAAATAATTTATAATTTATAATAAATAATTTACATTTCTACTATTTTTCTTCTTAATTTACATTTAAAATAAATAATTCCTATTTCAAGTAAATTATTTTGATTAAGAATAAATATTTTATATGTATAATAAATAATTTATACTTATAATAAATAATTTATATTTATAATAAAAAAATATATTTGTAATAAATAATTTATGTATGTATGATGAATTTATGATTATTATAAATAATAATTATTTTTAATAAATAATAAATATTTCTGATAAATAATTAATATTTATAAAAAAGATATATATATATATATATATATATATAATATATATATATATATATATATACATATATATATATATATATATATATATATATATATATATATATATATATATATATATATATATATATATATAATAATTTATATTTATAATAAATAGTTTATATTTATAATAAATAATTTATACTTGTTATAAAAAATTTATATTTATAATAAATAGTTCATATTTATAATAGAAAATTTATATTTATAATAAAAAAATTATATTTATAATAAACAATTTATATTCATAATAAATAATTTATGTTTATTATAAATAATTTATATTTATAATAAATAATTACTATACACTTCGCCCTTGGCAACATGACAACATTGCCTAATATACGCCATCCGGCGTCTGCATGTTTCAGTCTTATATGATCATATGACTCTTGGATGCGTGAGGTAGGAACTTGTGTCGCACCCTCCTTCGAATTTTTCAACTCGCCATTTGAAGTCCTGAGGCTTTAGGTTACTCTTGAAAAACTTATTTTATTTAAATGCCGTGGCGTCATGTAGCGTGTACGCAATGCTGGTGCTTCTCTCGACAAATTGACATGTGCAGATCAAATGGAACAGAACTAAACAAGATTTAAGATTTGTCTAGAACACAAATAATGACACTCAGATAAACATTATTGAATTTTTGTCAACGTTTGATAATTCTGCGATTCAAAATTGTTCTGATACACATCCCAGGTAACAAATTTGGTTTTATGATGGTTCTGTAGATCATGGTTCAGACATAGAATATAATTATTTATTGTATTGAAATATTTTTTTCAGTTTTGTACGAGGCATACTAAGGTCAATCATTTCACTATGTTGATTATAAGTCAATGGATAGTCAATTATATCCAGAATATTCATTATATTATTATATATTTTTACTCAAGTACGTAAATTCAACAATTTTTATTATATATGAGGAATTAATGAGGAATAATTCAAAATATGAGTTAAGTTTACTCAGTCGTGGTTTACGCTACAACTCAACTTCGGCATGAGTGCCTCTGCAATCCTTATGAGCATTCATGCTGAATTTGTACGCTAACGGACCATTGTGGTTCCAGTTATAGCGTCAACCATGGTTGCGTAAACCCTAGCAATGTTGGTCTCTGCTTTTAAACAATTTGAGGCTGATTTATAGTTCTTACATTTAATGGGGTCAGAATTGGACCAGCATCCGCTACTTTTGATGGGTATATTACTTCACAAATAAAACTAGATTTATAAACATGGTTATCATGAATTTATTAGGAATAAGTTTGATAACTTCAATGAAATGATTCCCGCAGTTATTTTGACGTGATGGAAAATGATGCTCATTCCATGTGTGTATGGGCAACAAACTTGAAGTTTTCAAAAAAATTTAACTCAATAACGGTTCGGTGAACATTTCTTATTTTCTGATTTATGTAAATCATACTGCAAAAAATGCGCGTTATATGTTAACGTTAACCCCGTGATTGGAATAGGGTCTCGGGGTGCTTAAGTCGTTACCTTCCCTATATTGATTCTGAATTCAACATTAGGTTTCCGATTGCACGTCATCTCTAAATATTTACAATATAACTTAAAATATTCTAATACTTTTGATACTACAAATAGTAGACAAAATCACTTTTTCTGCGTTTCTTTGTTTTGGAACGTATTGGAACGCCTATTTGGAATGGCTCTAAATTTTCATGCTGTAAATCTTCTTGATGTTCTTGGTTTGGAAAAAAATAAACGAATCGGCTGGAAAACCTTAAAAATCCTCACAAGAATTACTATCAGATTCTTGCTCTCCATCATATCTCCTTTGTTTACTTCGATTACGTGAATCGCTACTTCTTACCGAAGTCGGTGACAAAACTACTCCAACAGGTGGCACTGATGACGAAATTGGTGCTTCTAGATTTGTACCATAAAGGAGCGGCTATTTTGTGCTCTTAAAATTCACCATTCAAACCGACGCAAGCGACATCGCTGTAGCTGGTGTGTTGACACAGCAGCAGGATGATGGTGAAAAGGTCATCTCCAACCATAAACTTTAAAATGGGATATAAACATTGTGTCTATGTTGAAATTTCATAATTACAGAAAGGGTTGAAATCCAGGTCAATAAACTGTCTTATGTCAGTTTTTTTAATACCCTAGGAAGGTTACGTCATCGTTGTGAATCACTGGAATAGATAGGAGAGCAAGGGATACATCATAGTTTAGGCAGAGCGTAGGTTTATCACTTTTGTATCGGCAAAATCAAGTACAATAAAGAAAGCGTAAGGCTATGTATCACAAAGACTAAATGTTGAAGGTTGGTCCGAAAGCGGGAGACAAACATTACTTTCAGGTTGAGTCTGAAGGTAAGTATTCCTGATTGAGGAAGTGGTGACGACCCCTAGGTTTCTCACGCCTCAATCAGAATAGCGGTCAGCATCTGCTAACACAATTGGGGAGCGCTGAATAGCGCATCACTATGCGATTCCAACGCACCTCAGAGGAGTTAGTTGTACCGATCGATACAAATAGGTCACGAAAGGTGAACTTCAACTTGCTCTAAAGTTAAACGTCGATTGCCGTTCTTGGCTGCAGGAGCAAATTGACCGAAGGTGAGATCCAGATGTTGATTCCAACAAAATTCTTTCAGCCACTGGCCAACTAACGTCCGAGTTCATTCGCAAAAGTGGCATTTATGTTGCATCAAAACCAAAAATTACTACCGCCTTACCTGTGGACGTCACTACTAGAAGACATATTTGTGAAGTTTTTTTTTGTGCAGAGAATATTTTGAAATCCCAGAGACACCTTCAAATACCTAACGAATGTTAAGGACAATCACGCTATTAGAATAAAAAAAAATCAACAAACATTTACAGAGGTGAAAAAAAATTTCTCTATGTCAGGCAAATTTCTCGACTGATTTCAGCATTTTCAATATTTTATTCAATTTATTACTCCCTGCAAATGTGAAAACATAGAACTAACAATCTATCTCTATAAATACCTTATTACAAATATTATTAAAATCTCAACACGCAGATTAAAAAAATGAATAATACTGCCTAAGTTGGTCTTGCATTACCTTCCTAAATAAAACCAGGCAAAATCAGGAACTATAAACATACTGTGCACTCTTTGATCGAGAAGCTAGAACAGCGAATATAAAGCAAAATAGCGGTGCGCAACCTGCTGACATTGAAATCAACTTCAAGGTAGTGAAATAACAAACAGTTAAAATGTGCGTCACATATACTACCTACAAGCACACGCGTCGAGCAGCTTCCTAGAACAAAACCGTTGAGAAAGGGGAGTACGAAGAAGGCAACCTCCTTTTGTAAGTTGAGATTAACTTGATAACCTTCATAATGCGGGAATGGAGGATTTCCGCAAATCAGATGCAGGAAATTCAATTGAGTGTGCAGTATGTCTGGTTTGACTTTTGTTTCGTAAACGCATATTCATTCAACGCATATTTTCTTGAGATCATTTTCAATGAATGGAGTAGTGCATCTGCTATGAAAAAACGAGTGTGTTAGAAAGTTACTTTCTGCTTGACAGTGCTTCGAGTATAAATACAAAGAATTGTAAATAGTAGTAAGTTGATCGCTCAGCATTTCCTAGTTGATGATAATTTAACACAGTGTTCAATAACTAATTTGTGGTCTTATGTTCATCATGCATTTGTAGGAATTATGATAAACTGGAGCTTTCTAGCAGCTTTTAAATTCGTATTGTGATTGATATGTGCTGTTTGAGAAAATGCAGAAGGGGGGGTGAAAACTAAGAAAACAGAAACTCAGAATTGAGAAAGGAGACAGCCATGCAAGTCCCATATTAATAATACCCCCATAGGGCAGGGAACGACTTAATCAGAGGTGACTGTTTTCATCCGTTAGGAAATAGGTCTACAAATCCTACATTTTCCAAGTTATTTCACATTTAGTGATACGAACATATCCATCTATAACTTTATGTATCGGGCTTATGATTCGATGTATACATCATAATTTGATTACCAATTAATTACTGTCATTTTGAATATTTAATATACAGTAGAGATAAGCGTCAAGGAGTAGTAGGACATCGAACAGATGTTTTGGAAAGTTGAGCGAAAGGGCATGTGTCCAGTGGTACTCGAACCATGGACGTCATTCTTTGCCTAACATCCTACTACGGGGTAGGTCGTGGCCCGGACAAGTCCGCCACCTCAACAGGCAAAAAATGACGTATGGAAAGCGATCATGTACCACTGATGGCTTGTGATAGTTATTCTAGCGATATATTGTCTGTTTTGATGCGCACATGGCAGAGGAACTCTCTCCTTATTTGGGTTTGTTTTGATTCGCAACATTTGAGGTCACTTTTCTCGTCGTCTCTAACGTAGAGACCTCGGAGAGAAACACCGCGAAGCGTTGCAATACTGATCACCACCAGTATGATTAATGGTTACCACCATTTATGGTTTTTAATACTGTGATTGTTATGTTATGTATTCTCCGGACCCAAATTGTAACAATAGGAAGGCTTAGAGCATACCATACTCTAACAAAAGAAAAATTATATATGTGGAATCTGGCTCTAGACGACAAATGTGACGAGTGTGGGGTAAAAAAATATTCCGAACGTATCCTTCTACACAGCGTAAAATATGCACAGTCCAGAACAAAATATAAAAATATAAAATATTAACACAACACAGAAACATCGACCGTTTATTTAACCTGGCTAAAATTAAAAAAATATCGAGAAATATCAACTTTTTTAAAAGAAAATAATTGAAAACGACGATTTCTTACTTTAATGAACACTTAGAATTAACGTAATCACTGATAAGAAAATGATCGGTGCCATTTATTAATAACTCGATAAAAACAAAGTCATTGGAAATCGCGTTCGAATAAATAACTGGGCGATAGTAATGCCCTAAACGTATGCTTCACTTGACTGACATCCTTTGTAGACTGACATCCAGTGTAGACTTGAAACGGCAGTCTCGCCACCCCGCAAAAAAGAAGAAGAATATTTAAAATACATCATCTAGAAAACCATCAGTTTCCTACCTGCTTAAGAAGTGTGCTTAAATTTTGCCCTTGCGTATTTTGCATTTGTTCGCGTGTATCGGAGGGGATGTCTTCATCAGATCCTTCTCAAATCTAGACTTGTTGCCAGAATGTGATGTTGAGCATTGAGTTAAATTTTGTTTTATATTTAGATGATCTCAAATCACTCTTTATTTCATGTTTCTGTCATTTGAGATTGGTCTATATTTATGATGTTATTGTCCATCATCTTGTGCTATCATATGCAATAAAATAATATGTTTCGGAGCTGTCCAATAGTAGGGTTATGGGATCTAGTTTCTTCATTCAGCTTATGTAACAAATATGTCATAAAATTGACTAAATCTTATTGACATCATGATGATCACATCCTTTTGAAGCAATTGAAACATTATTTATCGATTTCCAATTAAACACATTAATAAAATTGTGGATTTCCTTAACTTACTTTTTGGTCGCCATGACTTCACTGGTTGCTGCTGAACAGCTTAACAGAACAGATTACCATTACTATTTTCAAGTTCCTAAGTTTGGAAAAAATGAACCAATTCATCAAGATAATCGGAAGTTAATATCATTTCAGTGTTTTAAATTAGTTTTGTTATTTGATCTTTGAAGTTTTGTGTAAGATGAAGAGTATATAGCTAACAATACAATGTCTGAAGAGATAATACAAAAAATCCTTTTTAAGACTGAAACCAAGTAGACGAGTTTATGATCATAGCAATCGACATGGTTGATGATTGATTGTTTTCGATAGCGGATGGGTAAAACGAAAGAGCGGGTTGAGGAAATTGTCGTTAGCAGCAAATCGTGAACTGGCCTGTTTCATTTCATCTTCCCATACATGCATGGAATCGAGCTCATACAATATTGTTAGTTTATATACGGATTGCGGAGGTGAAACCGAACATTTTCATGATCGGAAAGCAATTCGCATGCCTTTAATAAGTCCCTGCAATTGGGAACATTATTCCATCGCTATGATATTTTTTAAGTTCAATGTTCGATTCTGAAGGGAAGTTCCGATAGATAAAAAATAAGCAGAGGGATTAACGTCCGAATACTGGCAGTTCCAATTATAGATTGTATGATGTATGATACCCATTGTAGCACGGAAACTACGCCCGACAGCAATAGGCTCTCCTCTCTGTTAGATTTGATCAAGCTTTATTAACCACTGATTATCCTAATCATACCATTGTATGAAGGACCAAAAGGGGTTGGGTGGATCGATAGGCAACATCGCTTATACGTTTCCACAGGGATATAAAGTATCTCTTTCCAACACCAAGATTGAACAATTGGTCAAAAGAGCAAGCTATCTAGCATGAGGATGCCCCAATGGGCGGGGTGAAGAGCCCGCCCTCTATTCAAAAACTGTTAGCAATAGGGAGCTGGCATTCCCACTCTCCCCATCCAGAGTGCCTCAATCGGGTGCCCTGATGGTCCCTCCCATTACTATGAAATATTTATATATTTATGTAAATGAAAAATACTGCAATCACTCGGTATCTATTGTTTATGATTTCCCTTCGGTGGAGTAGAGTTCTGTGGTTTCGCGCTTAAGCACGTTTTCGTTCGTTTTCAGCAATAGCAGCAATTTCCAAAAATTTTGATTTGAGGTATCCTAAAAAAGTTTGTTAAATTTAACAAAAATAATATTTATACATTTTAATTTACTGTTGCCATGGTCACTACATGCTGCTTGCTGTTGATTTTATAACAGCAATACGCTTTTATTTTTGCTGGCCTAATTATTATTGCTCCCGTGTAAGGAAAACAGAGAAGATTTTATTGACAGGGAGTTAATTTAAAATCATCTATGAAGTAAAACCAATAAAACAATATCGTAAAATATAATTATATTGTGAGTTTTGATACAGTACTGACAAAAATTGAACTGTAACATCAGACACTATCCGAATGGCAAACAGCTCAGATTTGGAAAAGGTCCATTTGCAAACCGAAATTGAAAAATACATTAGGTAATAAGTGCAAAAGCCTACCATAGATTCCGTTGTAGCTTCTTTTATTCAAGGCACTAGATACTTCTAAATCATAATGATCATTGGACATATAAAACATAATTATTAAAAGCTTGTATAACCTATTAGGTGAAATTATAAAAAAAAAATATGTTAAAATATAAATCCCGAAAACACCAGTAATGATAAAAATGATAATGATGATGATAAAAAAGATTGATAATGTTTATGAATAGACAATGTCCTATATGATAATATATATAGTCAAGGGATATTATAATATGAACTGAAAATTACATCTGTGCCGACTGCTGTTATGTTGCAATTGTAGACAAACTTCCGCATCCATTATGAACCAGAATATTTAGACAATGTAAGATATGAGAAAAAAAATGAATTTAAAATTTTAAATTATACCGGTGGTTATAAAAAGTCACTTTTTGTGTGACATAATTAATGGACGTTCCCTATTTCGCAAGCTAGGTCTTGGAAAAGATTTGGATTTGGTCACTTTCCCAGAGGAACTCGGATCTTGTAGGACCTTCCTAAGTGGCTAGTGTGGTCAAACACCCTCAGAATGTCCTTTGAAGACAAAGTTTTGCAAAATCATTTGCAAAATGCAGTTTGATATGTTGAAAGCCAGGTTTTGGAAAACTTTTGATTATGGAAGAACTCGGATCCCGTAGGGTCTCTTTTATGGCCATAAATCCTCGAAATGTCTTCTGATTACCTCGTTTTTTTCAAAATAAAGAAGTTTTATATGCCGCATGCAATGTTTCCCATCTAAAAATATTTTGCCAACCATCCCTGGACAGGTACTTACCCCAGTACTCCCAGCTTGGAATTCGAAACTTCTGATTTTTTTCTGATTGTGCAAATTCACAAAGAATGATAATACAAATGATAATAATAATGATCTATTGCTAAAAACCGCATCAAAATCCAATGGCTAATGATGGAGTATTATTCATTTTAAATTTATGTTTTTCTCTCTAAGTAGTGTGGGGGACGTACGTGTTAGAGGTATTTTGTGTTGTTGGATACACAACGGTTGAATATGTGCGTGTTTTGGTTCTTCGTCTTCTTGTTTTTTGTTTTTACTGGACTTCAATGCGGCAGTCATACGCCCAGAGCGTGGTTCGGTGATATGCATGTGTTGGTTTGTATAATGTGCAGTGATGAAAAGACACCAGCAAAAGAACGTGATGCTATTGTTGCGAAAAATATAACGCGAGAAGAAGAAATACGATTGTACTGTGCCTTGAAAATTTACGGTAAGGAAAAAGTTCGGTGCACTTGTTTGTAAATTTCTGCTCGAGATGATTTTATTTTTGCAAACACTACTACATTTTCAATTGTAGTAATTTTTTTATTCCTTGTGTTCACTTTGGTCATTATGAAAAGTATCAAATGTTACCAAAAAATTTTTAAGTCCAGTCCCTGTGCCACCACTGCACATTGGTCCGAAATTTTTAACAAATTTATATCATAATCAATTAGTCGTAACAAGGTTTGTTATAATTTTGTTATTTTTATGTTATACGCTTCTGGTCGGGAAACCATCTGAACAATTGGTCCTCTGTCTAGGTGAGTGCCCTTTCGGAAGCTGAAACTGAACACTATGATTATGAATGATTTTTTTTTATAGAAATGTCCATTACAATATCCAATATCCAGAAATTGAACGCTTTCTGGATATTGGATATTGTGATGGACATTTCTATAAAAAAAATCATTCGGAATCATAGTGTTCAGTTTCAGCTTCCGAAAGGGAACTCACCAAGACAGAGGAACAATTGTTCAGATGGTTTGCTTGCAAATTGTTTTCGTTCTTTTGTAGCTGTTTATTTCTTCGGCATGAAGTTTTCTTTAAACACTTTTCCGACTGATAATTATTGTTTTTTATTACCGTACTCAGCAACGATTGTTAGGATAGTGAATTATTTTCTCTTCCTGCGATTACTTGATTTCCTCAACACATAGTATGTCGCATGTCGCCTCCTTTCATTGTTATTGTTGAAAACAGTATGTTTCGATAAAAACAAATGCCTGTATCTTTTCAAATTTAAAGGCTAGAGTACAGCCATCATCCAAAACTTTGTGTGTTTCTGTGAAAAGAAAAACTTTCTTCACCATAGAATGCCGCGGAAAACTCAAAGTAAGAAATTACAATTGAAAAGCTCATTGAAGACTGTATTTTTACCGAAAACCACACTTCTTTGATACATGCCCACCTAGTAATTATCAATTACCCCCCATATATTAAAACATATAAATGTTAAGTCAAATATTTACCATAATGTCACGTAATTTTATTTCCAAAATGTTTGCGCCATTTTGAGATATAACCCTTGGAAAATGGCATATTTTGAACAACAAAACGCTTGTATCATTTCAGTTCTAAAAGATAGCGTATTGCTGTCTTCCTAAAAGTTGTGTGATTAAATAAAAGGAAAAACTTTTTAGAACCTAGTAGACTTAGAAAAAATCAAAGAAAAAAGTTAGAGCTAAATAACCGATTTTAAAAGGGTTTCCATATAAAATGCTTCATATCTCAATAAAAAAACAAGATAGCAAGTTGATGTTTTATGCAAAGTTTATGGAAATTGTGAGTTCTACAATTTTGTAGAATGTTTTAAAAGCCTAAAACGTCACACAAAAAAGTTAAAAAAAATAAATCGTGCCCCGATGAACGCAGTTTATGGACGACCCCTTTTTCAGATGCGCCTTAATCTTACCAAAAACTTCTTTGAAGACACCAAATCGATTACACGTCATCTAAGTGCACTTTTTATTTTATTCCTGAAAATCGCCCTTTCGGACCAATGTGCACTGGCTACACACCAGCATGCAGTACAGTGTTTTCAAAGCATGTATGTCAGTGAATTCGGAAGCATATCGACGAATGAACCCAAGAACAGAAAATGCTTTGGAAATCGTAATCCCAACATGTTCATTGAACCTAAGCTCCTGATGGTTACGCCCAGATCGCAGATAGAAGTAACATGCTCCAGTGTTTCAATATCCATAAAGTACTGGTGATGCACGGGATTACTAAAATCACTGGTGGAATTCCGTCTGTTCCGAATCCTTTCTTGGCGTCGAAATCTTCGATGGCTTACGAGATTTTATTTGGGGAAAATTGGATGATGGGACGGTGGATTGAATGCGAGGGAATATGAGCAAAGCAGTCTTGACGTTGTACAGGCGACACTTTGCTGAACACACTCTCGAAGAATATGGCGAAGAAATTAGCGGTTTCTGAATTTGAGCTAGCATGAGCACGTTGTAGCTGACGTTGCAAGCAATTCGGTAAGATGATTTCTGTTTCTTCACAAAATCCCAGAAGCGTGATGGGTACTGGTTGACACTGGCCTGGATTCTTGATATGTAAATCTCGTTTGTGGTTTACTGACCTGAACGATGCTTCAGCTGTACGATGCGTAGCTCGGAAGTCCACTACGGTTGGTGAAACGTTGATTTAAATTATTGGTTTTTTTTCGAGGCACAACATCATTGCAGACTTCATAAAGTTTTTCATAAAAGGCTGACAGTGAATCGTCAATTGTTCCGATCCGCAAGATGGCATTCCAATTGGTTTCGGCAAATGCTGTTTTTAGGTGGCTGTAGTCACACGCGTTGAAATCAAATATAAAATTGTCGAAAATATCATCTATCGTAACAAAAGTATTGTCGGTCACGTCAAAGAGTAAAACAAAAGGCGTGTGGTGGTTGTCGATCTGTAACAGTGGAGTGAGTTCGACCAGAACCAGATGTTCCGGTAAACTTACGAATTCAAGATCAAGGAGTCTTCCAGTGGTGTTCAAAAAACTGTTAACTTGCCGTAAGCCCGCAGCGAACACGTTTTCGATGAGGGATTGTTCTTGTTCGAGAACAACGTTCGACGGAATGTAACCGTTAACCTCGACATCCAATTGCCATCGCAAGTTCGGGAGGTTGAAGTCACCCAATGACAAAACGATATCGGTTTCGCTAGCGCTGTTTGTGAGATACTGAACTGCTTTTGTATGGGCAGAACAAAGATCCTTGTGTGAGTTCGGGGGAAGAGAAATAGCAATGATGTAGAGCGAACGATATGTCGATCTTACGCAAACTGCGACTTGCTCAGTCGTTCACAATCCATCAAAGGAATCACCTTGCAACGAAGGTAGTTTTTTACTGCAATTAATATGCCCCCACCACGAGTATGTTGACTTGTTGATGCACTACGGAACAACGCATAATCAGATGATATTTCATTGATATTCTTTCGCAGCCATGTTTCTGTGAAAACAATAACGTCATAGTCGCAGCTGGTAAGCAGGAAGCGTAGCTGAACGATTTTGGTACGTAAGCCTCTCCCGTTCTGATAGTAGACAAAAATATTGGATCTTTGCCCAGCTTCAAACCTCGAAGGGGAAAGCTCGAGATTTCCATGTTAAGTTGAGATAGAGTTTGTGACGAAAGAAGCACTTTCTACTACTCTTGAGGCTTCCGTTGTGTATCGACAATACTGGATTAGTGCAGGGTTGCTGGAATCGTCAAATGCTATCGGAAGGGAGATGCTCAAATTCCTTGCATACATGCCTGCGATAACGGGTTGGAAGACCCGTAACGCTGGTAGATCACCTTTTCGTGGTGCGTTAGGGGGAATCAGATCTACCACCGAACCCTAGTCCGAATTAATTCAAACTAGGGAACATATTTGGTTTTTTGTAGTCAAAGGAACATATCTTAGTCCTTATTATATTTTATGTCTTATGAAAAGTGACAATACTCGTTTTGCGCTTGTGCGAGGATGAGCTTAGAATAAGTTAAACATGGTTAGTCTTCATTTATGTGAATTCTCATTGTCTATGTTCTATAGTTTGAATTGGTTATGACTAGGGTTCTGATGCATGGTCAGTATCGGAGTCATAGTTTGTTTTTTTTGCAATGAATCTGATTTTGACTGATAAAGAGGCGCGCCTTTGAAGAGTGCTCTCACTCCTCAAAGGGTTTAAATAGCGAAAACTTTCAATAAAATTCGATTCATTGCCAACAAAACAAACAATGACAACTGTAACAACACCGAATATTTCATCATTTCTCAATAGTGATGAGGTAAATCGACATGCACTAAACAAAGGTTACAGGATATACTACAATAGATCTAATTACTGGTCGCAGTGGTTTATGTCCCGAACAGAAAAAAAAGGTCCCTTCTCCAAACTCATACACAGGGCCGGGATGGCTAAAGCTCGCTGGCAGGAGTGGCACGACTGTGACGAGGGGATCTGGGTCTTCCATGCATGGAGGCTTGCATCCCGTTGTTGTGACATCTGTTGAAAACTTGCTCGAAGAGAGTGATAAATTGAAAACGCTCGAATCATGCGACGAGCGTTGACGCGAGTTCGAACAGAAAAAGCTGGCGTTGGGTTGCTGGAAGCGACAAACGTTACCGGGAGGAAAGCGTTCCCATTGCTTGTATACTTGCCTGATAAAACTGGTTGGAAGACCACTTCTCCAAACTCATACACAGGCCCGGGATGGCTGCAGAACGCTGGCGGGAGTGACTCGACTGTGACGAGAGGATAAGGGGCTTCCTTGAGGCTTCCAGGCGAGCATCCCGGTGTTGAGGTGATAACTGGCAATTGAGCTTCCAAAAAAAATCATGTTGTTGCGAGCTGGTGTGGTCCATAATTGGAGTGACGGAAGATGGAGTTTGAGGAAGTAGCAAGGGTGTTGCTTGCAAGTTCTTCATCAGCGGGTGCCGAAATTTTGAAGATCCGTAGTCTTGAAAATCTCGAAATAGATGTCCTTCAGTTTGTCATTTATGTGCAGTTTTCTCCAATCAAAAATATAGTTGATTATATCATTTCATTTTCATTTTGCAGCAGTTGGTGGGGCAATAAGAGCGCAAGTCAGTCCAGAGCCGATGGCGAAGGAGGGGTAATGGCGAAATAGTCTATTCAGACCACATGAACTCCATGGGAAGGAACAAGGATAGGTTAGGGTAGGTGGTTAAGTTAGGGCGTTTTGGACCGGTTAAAAATACTACAAAGAGAAAATCATAGGTCGAGCACTTGACACTGAAGAAGTCTGTAAGTCGCAGACGAAATAGGCCTATCTGTCAGAAGACAAGCCTTCTCCAGTGGAATTTGAGGGAATTTACTTGCGTTTACTAGTGATTATTTGAAAAAAGTGTTTCAATGTTTTATTTTTTATTTTAAAAAGTGATCAAATGAAGTGTTAATTTGAAATTATCCTTGTTTTCTAATTACAGCCGTTCTACTAACATGCTCAAAAAGTTTTTTTAAATTGTGTTTAAAAAAAGTGAAAGTGATCATAAAATCGTTAATTTACAATTCTGCATAACAACGATTTACGGCAAATCCCAAAAATATAGAGAGAGCCATTCCCTGTAGTTCGTATCAATGTGACCAGGCTATTTGAGATGCCACTGTAAGTTTCATGTTGTTTTTACGCTGCAAGTTGCTATATCAAAGTAACATCTCTCTATGATTTGCTATAATTTGAAAGTCGGCTGTCGTAAACCGCACATATTTAAATTATAATTTATATTAGAATTAGAATTAGCATTGCAATTTAGGTATTTTTTATTTTAGTTAGTGACAATCAATTAATAAACAACAATGAAAGAAGGCCCTCCCACCAGCGTCCAGGTACAAAATCCAGCCAGTACAATTTTAATGTGTTGCTGATGGGACTTATGAGAGAGAAGTTTTCTTTAAAAGAGTTTGGGAGGTCTTGCGTCTCATTATGTTAGAAACGTTAGAGGGCATTTCGTAACTTCTTCAGTAGTTTATAATTTAGTTAATAGATGTCCAGTTCTTGTGTGCTCTGAAATTCATCAATGCATATCTCGTCTAACTTCGTTTGCATGACCTATCACTTTGTCCTCCTTAGTCAGTTCTTGTCTTTTGCGTTATTTAGTTGAATTAGTTCTATAGTTCTGTTGTAGATTCGTTTATTTTTACTTTTTGTCTATTCATTGTCTTCTTTTTATTTGTCTGATACTTATCTCTAAGTCGTTTAATTGCTTCAATGTCGGACACGCATGTGCAGCCTAACAATAATTATTTGAGTCTTGGTCAGCTATTAGATTCACTTTTCGGTGGCAAAGTAAAGCTTCATCACGTCTAGTCCCTATCTGTTATTGACAAATTATCGAGAATGAAGCCGTTATAAGATTGTTTGCATACCATTGTAATAATGTGTGGTATTTTTATTATGTCTCTTTGAAATGAGAAATAACAAAATAAGAATGACGCCACGTTCCAAGTTTTAATAAAACTTCAACTCAGTGAACCCAACAGTCGGTTCCCTACGAATGTCAATAATCTTGAACACATTGTGTATAAATATATACCTGTCTAGCTAGATTTATAATTAGGCGTGGCTACGGCTCACCATGTCAGGGAACGCTAATAAAAGGTGTTGCAGCCAAGAAGAAATCCCACATCATTATTGCTGAGGAAAGAGCCCCATTAGACTCGCAGCAATTGAGTTTTCTTTATTTATCCACGAATACAAAAGACCCGAAGACTTCGGATATGAAGAGGTATTCCAATGTCATTTAGCAAATTATGATATTATAAGAAACAAACTTATCAGAATTGATTGGCAAACCATTTTTAAGAACCAAGGAAATATTGAGACTTCTGTTGAAGTTTTTTATAAATTATTGTTTGAAATAATATTTGAAGAAGTATTACTCAAAAGAATAAGGCGACAAGGTAAGTCAAACCAGCCAGTTTGGTATAATAAACAAATAAAAAAAATTGAAAAATCGGAAGCAAAAAGCACTTTCAAGAAATATATACCACATTTGCTGAAGAAGATCGCGATTATGAATATTTTGATTTCTTTCCAGGATTTTCAAGGGACATTGGAGTTAGTCAAGTCGAATTTCAAGGTTTGAATAATTAAGACGTTTTTAAAAACTGGCCCTGATGGAATACCACCCATATTTATGAAAAACTTAGCATTGGAACTTACAGCACCTTTATTTTGGCTATTTAATATGTCATTGAAATCTGGGATCTTTCCCAAACTATGGAAAAGTTCCTACCTAGTACCTATTTTCAAAAGTGGGAAAAAATCTGGCATACGTAACTATCGTGGAATTGCCATTTGATCTTGCATTCCTAAACTTTTTGAAGCAATTATTAATGAAAAATTGTTCACTCAAATCAAACACAGAATGACTACAAAGCAAGATGGTTTCTTCAAAGGACGATCAACTAGCATAAATTTACTGGAATTCGTTAACTACCCTCTGATAGCAATGGACAATGATAACCATGTAGAAGCTTCATCCGCCAAAAATTCCGAAAGTCTTCACCTAAATGTTTTAACAGATGCACTGCCGTTCTATGCATAACTGTCCCATGTTGCTTTTGGTCAAATTGCAGCTTTTTCAATATATGCTTAATTTTTTAACTATACTATTGGATACAAACAAAAAATTATATACTTTGGTCTGAGTTTGTATAAAAAAAACATCAAGCTAGATTGTCCCATGTTGAAATTCTTGGCATAAAAGTCCCACTACGAAATTTCTTAAGATATCTTAGAAAACAAAATTGATTTAAGTTTACAACATTATTTGTAGGAACTACTCGACACTCAGCATTGATAAGGGGCTTATATTTAAACTTAAACAATGACTTTGACATGAACACATTTACATTAAATTGTTTGCATTTGCATTTGATGAAACTGTGTTCCTAACGATGATATTCTGTTAAAATATAATCAGAATCATGGTAGGAGCATAAACAATAATGCACATGGTATGTCTATTTGAAAACGTAAATTCTATCGCCAACGATCCATCAATACGTCATGCAGTGCGACTGATATGCCTAGAATTTTGAGCTACAAGGCAAGATTCTACGCATGTCAGTCCCACTGAATAGTTTACATCGTATTTTACTACAAAAATAATCTTATTGTTTGAAATACCACAGATTCCATCGAAACTCAGCGACATCTTCAAATGCCAATTATAAATTTGTGGGTTTTGCTACGAATATTACCAGCACTACACAATAGTGATGCAAAACATAAAACGCTTTTTTCTCAACTAAAACTTTTGCAACATGGGACAGTTATGCGTAGAACGGCAGTGCATTGAAGTCAAACAGCAAGTACAGCTGGTTGATGCGATATAAAGGTGGTTGAAGCTGACATAAAGCGGATGGGATCGTGCTGACCATACAGAGCATTGCGAGATTCAAGCATCAAGGAATCACGTTGGCGAAGTGTTCGTTCTGGGGCGTATATATTCATCTGCTCAAGGATCCTCGGTGAGTCCACATCGCCCGAAAGAATCTTGGCTACAAAAACAAATTGCGCAGTACTTCTCCTTTTTTCCAAGGTTTCTATGCCTAGCAATCTGCATCGGTCCTCGTAGTGCGGTAAATTGAGCGGATTTTGCCATGGGAGATCCCGCAGAGCATACCTGACGAATTTCCGTTGGATTGATTCAATCCTAGCAATCCAGATCGATTGATAGGGACACCAAACCACAGCATTGGATTCCAGGATCGGCCGCACAAGAGCACAATAAAGGGATCAAAAGCATAGGGGGTCATTCATTTGCTATGTTGAAGATGAATCCCAGCTGTCGGTTTGATCTGGAGATAATATCGTCGTAGTGTGATCGGAAGGTAAGAGCTGGGTCAAGGATAACTCCCATCTCCCGTACTTGACGAACATGTTCTAAAGGCGGACCGTCGATGATGTAATCAAAAACAATAGGCTTGTGTTTTCTGTGGAACGAGATGACGTGGCATTTGTGAATGCTTAGTGTAAGCATGTTTCTAGAACACCATTCAGCAAAACAATTCACATAATGTTGTAGTGAAGGCAGTCTTGAACGTTTGTCACAACCACATAAATTTTTACGTCGTCAGCATAAAACAATCGGCAAACTGGTGGCAGCATTGAAGAGAGCTCATTGATGAAAATGGAGAACAGTAGAGGCCCCAGGTTACTTCCTTGTGGCACACCTGATAAATTAGTAAACGGTTCAGAGAATTTATTTCCAATCTTAACAATCAGTTTCCGATCTGTTAGATATGACCTGAACCAGCTGATCAATGATGATGCGATACCTAATCTATCAAGTCGTTCGAGCAAAATCTCATGATCAACACGATCAAAAGCAGATTTCAGGTCGGTAAATAAAACGTCCACTTGTGTTCCATGATCCATTGCGCGCATGCAGAAAGAAGTAAATTGGACGAGATTCGTAGATGTTGATCTCTTGGGATAAAAACCATATTGATCCAAAGAAATGTGGTTCTTACAGGAAGCAAACAGCATATCATTAATGATGATTTCAAATACCTTGGAGCAGGTGCACAGCGACGTTATTCCACGATAATTCTCGATGTTTCGTTTATCACAATTTTTATGCACAGGGAACATGATGGAGAATTTCCAGCTAGAGGGGAATCTTTGCTCCTGCAAAGAGGCGTTGAACAACAGTGTCAAAGGATGAGTCAGAGCATCACAACCCGGTAACAACTTGACAGCTCCAGAGTAAAGTCAATGTACCCAGATAATTTTGGTTCACTGGTTCTGTCAAATCAAACGAGACCAAGAACAAATTATGAATTGAACGTATTTCGTACATCGACTGTTATTTTCAAAGCTGTGGAGCACATATTCGTACTTGATGAATATAATGATGACGATATGTTGTTGCTTTTCCTTAATGTTAAATGGTGGATATTTTTACCCTTTTCACAGAGAATATTTGGAGCATTGACACACTCGAGACTTAGACTACTAGCCAAATATTGAATAATTTAAAAACCGTAATAATAAAAACACTCCGAAATTTTTAGCACTTGAAAAATATCCGGAAGCTAGCAAGCCGCAAATAAAATAGCAGCCTACACGCTTAGATTGAAATACATAAAATTAGGTATTTATTTGGTCTAAAAATAGGTATTTTTACAATACCAAGTACCCAATACCACAGAGAACAGACGTCCAGGCTCAAATGAACGCTTGTGATCATAAACAGAAATGTCGATTCAAATTAGTATGGAATGTCTAATGGGGTGGCGCTAGTGTTACAATTTGATACAGGAACATTGACAGAGTTGTTCTGTTACGTCATCAATGTTGGTAAACAAGTGATGATGATAGGTTGAAATGGGATGAAAATGTGAAACGGGAAAAATCATCGCAATATCGGCAGTCACAATAATGTTTTCATATACTTTGTAGGCTACTACCTAATGCTGTTCCGCCCGTGGATTCTCTTTGTGGTTCCGGCAAAGGTTCCTGTGAGGATTCCGATAAGCAATCAAACACTGATAACTTGATTGGGAAAGAGCATACCCGCAAAGTGTTGGGAAGGTCATAGCATTTGCCAGCAGATAACGCAATGGAATGCGAATATCTCGAAGATGATGTTGACTTGACTACCAAAAGTGGATGGGAACGTTTATGGGAAGTGGAAAATCGATACCTCGAGATTCGTTAACTTCGACTATAAATGGAGGATGATCGGCGTCGAGAAGTGATAAAGGTTCCGCAGCAGCAGATAACGTGCATGGCTCGAATGTCACCTCACTTGCCAAAGCTAAATCCAAATAGCGACCGTTTCGGTTGCTGATTGTGTTGATATGAATTATAAATTTATAAATTGAGATAAATTATAAATTTATTCAACTGCGTGTCGATATCAACCACTGTCTGCTAAGGTATTGTTGAAAATCTAATCTGCTTCGTTAAGGCTATTTCGACATCCGTCAGAGTACACTAAAACTCAATCAAAATCACTTCGGCAGTCGCCTGTAAAAGAAAAAATTGCCTCATTTTTGTTTTGTTCGTTTTGTTTTTGAGAAAAAAGGATGTCTAGGGCAACTCAGAGGTCTCACTCAAGTGTTTAACTATAGGACCGCGAGAGGAATGAGAGTTCCGGTTTTTGTTTAAGGGGGAGCATAAGGACAAAACGTTGATCCTTGATAACCTTTACCTTGTAACCTTTGAGAATTTCAGATGTTCAGAAAAAACTTGAGACCATGGTAAGAATGATGGTATGTACATAGACTAACTCTAAGACCAGTAGGTCCCATAAAAAAACGATTTTTTCTTGGCTCAGTCAGTACTAGCACATCGGTCCCATGCTTAGTAATGCGCTCCTTATAATGAACTCACACGAACACACTCTCAAATATTCTGTCAAAATCACACAGCAAATCAAGACAAAGGCGCAAATATGTACAGCAAGGTACTAACTTCAAGTATAGTCACTAGATTCTAGAATCTAGTGACTATAACTTCAAGATGTACTTCGGTCCAAGGGGTTCTACAACAGTGATCCAATTTCAAATCGCTAGTCGCATATTGATTGTTGGTATTATGGTTTCAGTTGAAAACCGAATTTATCGACTAGCGACAATCGATTTTACTCTCGTTCTGTACGTTATACCTAATGTCGGAAGTAGTGCGCTGTATCGCCGTCCAGCGCACTACTTCCGACATTAGGTATAACGTACAGAACGAGAGTAAAATCGATTGTCGCTAGTCGATAAATTCGGTTTTCAACTGAAACCATAATATGTAGGTCAATGAACGAAGCGTAGATTAAACTACCAAATTTGAGCTTTTTTGATACCTTGATACCCGCGTTTTGGTAATTTTTAAAAGAATCCCAACGTCCCAAACCCACCTCTACCATCACACATAGAAAGTATTATACATTAATGCAATAAAATGAGAAACTGCAGTTACGAACTGCCCGGCTGATCAATTCACCCTGAATAACGGTACTGTTTTAGTACATTAGCAGCGATTAATATTTATTTAAACATATGTAATTACACCCTTTCAACAATTAGTAAAATTATGAATTCATCAATTTCACAGACCCTAACTGAAACTGAACAAACCAAAGGACCTTTCGGGAAGAATACTAATTTCATCATACATGATAGTTCGAAAATCAGCTTCTGAAACTAGTTTTATCGGCAATTTGATTTTATTGAATTGAAATGACTATTTACAGCACTGGACCTGATTAAAACAAACAATTGCTAAGAGATCAATTTGATAGAACCTAACTGAAATCGAACAAACCAGAAGTGCGATGAAAATTAGAATAAAACCTGAATAAGGAATGTCACAGACAATCCTCCTACATTTATGTTCATTTGATTTTGAGAATACATGTACTGATCGTGGCATTCAAAAACAAATGGCAAAACTTCAATATCATATACTTTCCTTATCAGCATGAATGCTAGATGTTCCTTTTCGATGTGTAAGAATTGGGCTCTTATGCCGACTTACTGTCGTATCTTATTTATATGAAACGCATAAACAAAGACAGCTTTACTCGGTTTTCCAGTAAACAAAATCTAAAGATAATTTGTTACACCGAAGTTCGAATGGTAATATATTTTGCTAACTCGTAGTGAAAAACTGCCTTAAAAACGTATATAAATATAATTCTATCATTTTCTTAAACCACTTCTGCGAAAATTCTAGACAAAATCGTCAAAAGGTCGAAAGTAACATTTGTAACATGACTTAAAACGTAAATTTCCTGGAAATGCCAGGTTGTTAACATCTACATTCACTACCAACGGGAAGGTAATAACTCCTTGTATCTTTTTCTGGTGCTATTTGGTTCGTGGGAGCAAGCAGATCGCAGAAAAATACGCTAGAAGTCATTGTTTACAAATGTTACTTTCGACCTTTTGACTATTTTGTCTAGAATTGTTTCCTAGTCTGAACAAGACCATAAGCTTCAGCAGTATCTACATAGTGTGGTGTTTTCTTCGATTATTTGAAGTAATGTCAAGGACTACATGACGAATTGACTAATACATTGTATATACATACACTTTGTTATTATACACACAAGTAGCAGTTGATGCAGTCAATGAAAATGTATTAGGGATATTAAGGTTCTCCGAAATGTTCTTTTGATGACAACTCCCTACTTATTCACATAAACATCATCTATCAATGATTCCTATAGTGTGTTAGGTGCAAAAAAAACTATTTTGACACGAGGGGAAATTGTGACCAAAATTTCGATTCGTACTATACTTACCTTTGCAGGCTGATATAAGAAAATATCCGCAGTCGGTCAAATCACTGAAATCCAAGTGCACAACTGGTCGGGTATGACCGGAACAAGTCAGCGGGATTTGCTTGAGGTTAGCCATTTTCACTGTCACTGTCTATTTGAAAACTTTTATTTGGATCCTTTGTTGCTAGATATTTTGATTTTTTCCGCACGGTTATCGATCACCAAATATCGTATGCACTATTTTACTAGCCGACAAGTTGTGCAGCTTGGAAAATTTTCACCTCTCAAAGAACTGTTTCGCGCAATATAACAATGGTAAATGGACAAGCTAGAATGCTTACTTTTGTTTAGATTCTCATTTATTTTAATTATTCAGGATATGAAATGTAGGAAATGAGAAACAGTAAACCTACTAATTTTCCTTATTTCTTTGAAGAGGACATTAAAACAATGTGTGAACAGAATGACAAACTAAAACGAACACCGACTTTGCTGATTAGCTCGATTAGCTCAGTGTGCCCTTACACGCTTAGCTCACTTTACCCTTAAATAGGTACACGACATGACATATAAACACGCTAAAAATCAATAACCCACGTTTGCGTTTACCCAGATTTGGATTCTCATTAAGGGCCACCGGGGTCACCATTAAAGGCTGGTTAACAGTTCGGAAAAAGCATCACGGGATTTGGACACGGGTTTCCGCTCGAGATTTGGCACGGGAAATTTTCCAGATGACGTTTCTCCACATTTCTCCACACTAAGTGACAAGCAAAGTTTGCCTCTCAGATTTTGCGTATTGTTTACGTTCGTGTAAGTTTTTTCCTGCAGGAAGCATTGAAAAATAAGACCGCACCGGAGTTCTCACAAATCTTTTGGAGTTTTGCTTTATCAAAATAAATGATAGAAATTTACGAATTATTTTATAGAAGTTTATTTTAACGATATTGTCAATTCCTTTAAAGCATCCCAGTACTCCTGGACACTGATGGATTTATCCAGGGACGATATAATAATACAACTTATTTGTTAGCAAATATCTTAACTATTTTGTTGTACCAAATAACAAGCAAGGATGTGTTAAAATTTCTTGGCCAAGAGCAACTTTAATGTCAATCTCCTTGTTCCGTTTTTAACGAACTCTATATTTTTTTCGTCCAATATTTCATCCTGGGTTGGCTGTTCATCAATTTTACCCTAACTGACAAACCTATCAAAGTCTTCGAGCAAATCAAAATCGAAAAAAAAAATTCTGAACTCGGCTCTTTTTCTGACATTTTAACATTTTTCCCCTGTTCGAGTTCAAACTTTCAAAATCCGCCCGGAAAAAAATCGGAATGATTTGTTCCCGCCAAAAAAGAAGTGTGTAGAGATGAATTTTATTTCCCGGAGTAAATCCCGCGAATGGGTTTACACTTCAGGAAAACTATAATTTTTGTGTAGACTTAATTCCCGCCACGGGAATTCAAATCCCGGGCTCCATTTAAAACACACAGGCGCCCAAATCCCGTGACGCGTTTCCCGAACTGTGAACCAGCCTTTAACGAGATACGTTGACGTAAATTTGGCAGAAAACCTACACAGAAGAAAAGAAGTACACATTTGAGCAGTTGCGTGTGGGAAGCCAATTTTGGGTATAGTTGTGTTAACGTATCCGTTGTGTATGAATAACTAACTTTTGGGTAAATTCGACCCAACAGTAAGTTATTTAAACCCAACGGTTCGTTAACACAACTGTGTGTGTGTTGTGTGTGTTTGCAATCTTACACTCATTGGCCGGCAATGGTATTATGGAAGAAATCTGTTTACAACAATCGCTCAAGTGACCATAGGAAGCAGCTTTAATCCGAGAGCTAGAAAGTGATAGCTCTACTGCAGCTCCAGCAACCCATTTCAGAATGTCTGGAGAGTCACGCCCATTCCGAGATTACTTTCACATACAATAAGCCCCGCATGTAAACATTACCGATATCATTTGGATGAGGGCATTGCAACACACTTCCAGATTTGGAAATGTTAAATTTCCAAATCAGGCACGTATTTGGTATTATTTGAAAATAAGGATATGTTAGGTTATATATTATACAGTTATAGTCCGATACATCTCACCCATGGCCGCTTCCTTAATTACACTCGGTTGATCATTCGTAAACATAGAAATTCTCGACATTGATTCGTAATTAATTTCATGCACTCTCGACAAAATAAACCCGTTAGATATGCACGCAGGTGAACGCATCTGAAATGTGGCAGCCTTTCTCGCACGCATGTGGATTGCTGCATCTGACCAGCAAATGGCCGTTTTCTACATGCACTGGTCTTCTTTTTTTTCACTCCACACTCTGCCAATAATCAGATCCCCGCTGAGAGGCGACTCTATAACAAACTTCAAAACTGTTAATAATCATCGATTTACTCGCGACAAAGCGGACAAACACTCAAACTTGATCATTTTTGTCCGGATTTTACAATACTACCACTAATGAACAAAACTAAGCTTATGTAACTCTTCTTCCGAGTGCGGGAGCGAAGAACAAAAAAAAAAAAAATGTGAAAATATTAGCGACACCCACACATTTCGGGATGGAATCGGTTTATTCACTACGTCTATCCCAAAGCACGCCTATATTTAATGATTTCACTGTTAGTTAGAGGTAAATAACGAATTATTGTTTGATTTATTTTTCGCGAAAACGACGCAGCAAAAACAAAACACGTCAGTTTCAAAGCTTGCTGCGATCTCCAACCCAACGGTTCGTTAACACAACTATACCCAAAATTGGCTTCCCACACGCAACTGCTCAAATGGGTACTTTTTTTCTTCCGTGTATAGGAAAACTGTCAAATTCACGCGAACGCACCCTCAACGTATTAATTATGTGGTCCAGCCATTAGTGAACTATGAAACTTTGTAAAATATATTACACAATTTAAACGCATATCGCAACAACCCATTAATGAGTGAAAAACACCCATTTTCGCTAGAAGCGCCTCTCCCATTTAATGGATAAACCTGGGGCCGTATTTTGGATCTAGAAACGAACGACTTTTTGTACGAACGCTTGTCACGCAGTATCCAAACAAAAAAATTTGAAGGTCCATACAAAAAGCGTGACAAGGGGGGTTATAAAAAGTCATTTTTTGCGTGAAGTAATTAATGAACGTTCCCTTGTGAGAAAAAGTTCTTCGTTTCGAGTTAAAAACTAGAAGGGACAGCCCAATGGGGTTGTACGCAAAGTTGACGTAGGACTACGTAGTGACATTGCAATGTAAGTGCTGTTGTAATGGGAGGTTGGATCGGCATAGATAAGTAAGTTTATTAGAAAATTCTACAATTTGCTCTTTAGAAATCATTTGGCAGGGTTCAAATGCTGGTGTGATGAAAGGGCAACGGCTGTGCTGGCAGTGGTGATGTATGTTGATATGATTGACCAGCTGGAGACCATTATCCTTATTGCGTTATAGATTGTTGAAAGTCTGTATGGGAATTCAAAGTCAATTATTAATGATATTTGTTTTTTGACCGTGGCAAAAATCTCCAGCTGATTGAAGCTGTGTTTCAATTATTCGCTATTTTTCAAATTTTCATTTGCCTGCTACCCTAGCCAAAATAGCGTGAATGCTGTCTGGAACGTTAGACCAACATTAGAAAGTATGTTAGGCAATTCTATTGTTCACTCTTTAGAAAGCATTTGGTGGCCCTGAAAAGGGCCGTTTGGTTTAAATGATGATACGGCCACGGTTGTATTTGCCAGCACGGCAAATACAACCGTGGCCGTATCATCATTTAAACCAAACGGCCCTTTTCAGGGCCACCAAATGCTTTCTAAAGAGTGAACAATAGAATTTCCAGCACGGTTGAGAGGGCCACTATCCTTTTGGCGTAAAAGATGATTGAAGATCTGTTAGGGAAAATAACTTCAATAATTAATGATAGTTTTTCCAATATTTCGTGACGGTCGCAATTTGTAAAATTTCTATTTAGTATGCTGTTCTTGCCATAAGCTTGCGCTTCGGAATAATATTGAGACCGTTTCAATTTCCGAGTTGTGTTTAAAATTGTACACAAGATTTTAAGTATGCGACAAAGGGAAAGCTGAAACTATTTCGGTCACCGCTGGCTGCCAATTGACAAAAATGTCAATACCGTTAGATAAATTCCAATCAAACAAACTCTTTAGCTGGGAAAATCATATTGGTTGTCCTAAAAAGGATGGATTTTCAATGATCTACTAATCACTGGTAACTGGTCATGCTAATGTTGCTAGTTAATGCATTTTCTGCACACATTAGCGATGATGATGGTGGCTGGCTTATACCGTTCATACCACCCAATGTAGCGCCTTACCGAATGATGTCTACCAACTAGATCAAACACAAGCACCTCGTGGTTGCGCCTACCATCTGGCTACAAATTAACCACTCCCAAGTAACAATTTTAGTTTTGTTCCAGCCGTATAGCACTCCTCCCGGCTTTGTTGATAAAACTACATACAAAACTGTTTTGTCTACCAATACCTCCTCTATGCTTCTTTGAAGCCGAAATTTGTACAAAGTGGCCCAGTCCATAGACGACTGTAAAAATAAGTTAATAAAACCTTTATAAGACCATACAGATTTTGAAAATGTTCTAGTGAAAGAAGTTATGACCACTTGAGAACCTTCATAAAAGCTATTGGCTGCCATACAAGGTTTCATTCCAGTATATGTAACTTATACAGTTCAATATTCAATATTCTCTCAAGAATATGTAAAATCAATTCTAGAATATGTAATATCATTGTCATTTAATCAATGTTAAACGATAATTTTCGTGCAGGAATTAAATAAGCCTTTAATAATTTCTCTAAATGTTTAAAAATCGCCTCATGCTATTATTTAAAACAGTCTAAATATTTATTTGTCATGACATTGTGAAAACTGTCATAAATATGACGCTCTATCTGAAAACCTGCTATTTTCTTGACGAAAGTAATTTAAGATTTCCTACCTCGAGTTGAAGGGCCTTCTCCAGCGTCCCAACTAGTAGATGGAGACGCATTACCTTCGGCCGCTTTCTTGTTCACCCGATAACAACGAGCTCTCTCGGCAGCGGTTCTTGGCTGCCTCGGCGGACGTTCTGACTGCTGCTCCTTCGAACGCTTGAGCGATGCACGCATATACTTTTTAGCCATATGCTGCGACACCTCACTTTCACTTTACAACACTTTCTCAACAATATTTGAAATCCTATTGAAAGGTAGGGACTCTATCCAACGCACTAAAACGAATTAAAATACTTTTAAGTACTGATTGGAATTTGAAGAGAACATTACCAACATTAAACAACTTGTTATAAGAGGATTATGTCTGTAATAGGGAAATCATAACATGGCAGTAACCAGCGGGCTGCGTTACATCATTTAATACTAACTGACTGCATAACAAGCCGCTTTCTAGCAACAACGAACTAAACCATCGCCTGTTTGGCTACAGGCTGCTCACCAATGCGCCCTTCACAGTGCTTGCCAATGCCAGCAACCAAGCTAATTTACTTAATCCACTATGTACAACTAGGAAGTACAAAATGTGTACACATGGTCAGTCAGCGGTGTTGCAGTTTGACTCGAATTAACTCCTAATATTTCGTTTGTTGGTTGTCCACTTGCTTGTCCATCTGCGACGGTTAAAGCTATGTCATGTGTATCCCAGTGCGTCATAATGTAAATTTGGATGAGCGCAAGAGAAACTTCAAATTAACAAACTCTTTAGATAGGCAAATTATGTTGTTCGTCCTGAAAAGGACGGATTTTAGTTGACGGGGAGAACATGGTTCCAATTGAACTTGGGCTTTTCACTCGGTCTTCTTGTACAGCAGGACAGCCTGAAAAATACATCACTTTGTGAAATGTTCACACCGGAAAAGTTTCATCAGTTCTGCGTCGTTGCGGATGGCCATCTACATGTGACGTGGTATGATTTTGGTCGACGCGTTGTCACGGGTTGGTATTTCCTGCCATCTTGAGCACTTCATCGGCCAGGTATTCCATCGCCGCAGTGAAGTAGACGGGGGCTCCGGCACCAACGTGCTCGGCGTGGCGCAGTCACCGTTCCCGAGCAGACGGTGAATGCGACTGGTAACAGCAACGTATCACAAATGACTGCTGGCCATGCAAGGGCCTTTTTTATATAATGGCATCGGGTATCATTGAATGGAAGGAAGGTGGTAACACAAAGGCAATGCGAAACACATTTTACAAAAGGGGACGGGCCTCACTAGTTGCGGCAGACACCAGTGAGAAAATGAAATCATCACGCTGTATGGTTTCGGATGTTAAATTCACATCACCTTCTGTAAAAGAAAAATGCCCTTTTCAGGGACAAAACCCCCAACCAAAGAGAGTCGAGATATGTACATATATTTCGTTTGTTGGTTATTAAACATTTTTAGCCATTTACAGCGAGACGCGACCTTTAAAGCTATGCCGTGTGTATCCCAGTGCGTGGGAATGTAAATGTTGATGAACGCAAGAGAAACTTCAAATTAACAAACTCTTTAGATGGGCAAATTATGTTGTTCGTCCTGAAAAGGACGGATTTTATTTGACGGGGAGAACATGGTTGCATTTGAACTTGGGCTTTTCACTCGGTCTTCTTGTACAGCAGGACAGCCTGAAAAATACATCACTTTGTGAAATGTTCACACCGGAAAAGTTTCATCAGTTGTGCATCGTTGCGGATGGCCAGCTACATGTGACGTGGTATGATTTTGGTCGACGCGTTGTCACGGGTTGGTATTTCCTGCCATCTTGAGCACTTCATCGGCCAGGTATTTCACCACCGCAGCGAAATAGACGGGGGCTCCGGCACCAACGCACTCGGTGTAGAGACCTTCCATAGCAGACAGTGAATGCGAACGAGTGGGAGCTGCAATCCGGTGACGGTGTGTAGCCGAGCACTGACTCAACATCTTTGAGATCGCTGAAAGACTGAAGCAAAATTTCAACGTGTCTCCCTTAAATATCTTTTCCTGTTGCATAGGAGACGTTCCTTACTTAAACATGAAGTCTGTGCTAGCAAAGTACTGTGTATTTGGTAAATTTACTCTGAAAAATCGGCATTATAAGACATCACCTTATATTTGCGTTAATTTCAGTAGTTGAATGTTATAAATCAATAGTTTTTAATATTTAAATCGAAGCGTAGAAAATGTTCCGATCGATTGGTGCAAACATTTTGAAAATCGATCGTGGAATGACTTAGTTATTAACGTTCAAAACCTATATATTTTTCGTGACGCTCCAAATTTTCGCAGTTCGAACGTGTACCCCAGTATTGAAAACACAGACGTAGTCCTACGTCAAAAATACGGCCCCTGATTTACCTAGTAATGGGTAAAAGCAGTGTATGTAACAAAATGAGTACTTATGGCTGCCCCACAATTGATACGTTGCGGATGCGTTTGCGTAAATTTGACAGGTTTCCCATAGGTTTACTGTCAAATTTACGTCAACGCATCCGCAACGTATCAATTGTGGGTGACCCTTTATTCACCCATTGACAAGAAGTCAGATTTTCCCAAACTGGGTAAAAATTTACCCATTTTTGCACATAGATTATGTACGCGGTAAATCTGGAATATTCCTTTTATGACTATATTTTGCACATTTTCAAGATTATGGTTGATACTTCAAAAAGTGACTAGTTTTTATACACTAATGAAGAGTATTTTTTACGCCTTTTTAAGTATGTCAACGGCGACGAAAAAATGTGTAAAAAGTAGGCACCGCTGAGAAAACAAAATTAACTCTGCCCGTGACGTGATGCTGACGCCATTTTCAAAAAAGCATTATATTGTAAGCACCGTAAATAAGTTCGGGAAAGATTTTGCAGTAAAGAAAATGGAGAAATAATCCAATACGTTGGATACAGATGCATTCACGAAATTAACAAGTAAGTTAAATATATCTGCTTTTGTAAGTGATTACAAATAATTAACATTAATGAAACAAAACAGGTCTTCCACGCCCGGATACAGTTATTAGGGACGAATCATTATGCTTGGAATCGAGATTGAAACCGATGTGCTGGTACTTCCTGAGCAAAAAAAAATATAATGATTTTCTTGTTGACTATCCAGCCGCTGTTATAATTATAAAATAAATAGTTCCAGAGCGTCTGTAATAAAATGCGTGAATTTTTTTTATGCAAAACATCTAGTTAGGCATTTGTATTTTTTTTAATGAATAAAAATGGCTGTGTAATGTATTGATGTCGCTTTCACCTTCAAATTTGAATTCCGGAATTGAGCCGTTTTCAGCCATACTCGAGCGATATAGATTTTTCGAAATGCGTAAAGAGTATGCATCGCTTATGTTCTCAAAAGGAGTAAAAAGTATGCATATTTCCTTTTCAAAAGGAGTAAAAAGTATGCATTTATTACTTTTCAAAAGTAGTAATAAGTATGCATTTTACACTTTTCAAAAGGAGTAAAAAGTATGCACATTATGACGTACATTCACTATATGCAAAAGGGAGTAAAAGTAATATACTCCTTTTTGGCGTAGTCCCAGTTTCCCTCGAAAAAGCATACTTTATAGTCATAAGAGCGTAAATTAAGATTACCGTGTAGCAATTTGGTATACACTCAAAAAATAAAATCGAACTCGGTTGAATTCAACCTCGATTTCAACCGAGTTTTCATCTGCTGAACGCTCGGTAGTCTGTTCGGTTCAAATTGGAACAACCGAGTTCTCGTTAAATTTTTACTTTCTAGCAATCAGTCAAATATACCGCAAAACTCGGTTGACAAGAATAAATCCAATCAGCAATAACCGAACATCGGTTTACTCAAATATAAACGAAAGCTGTCAAACAAACCGATTTTTTTGTTACAGTTACGGAATTCGATTCTTTATGGCAGAGCTGGAATTTTGGTTGAAATAGCTTCGAATTTCATAGACATAAAATCAGTTTTGTCAGTTACATTGCTTATTGATGCAAACAATCCTCCAACATTACTAAACATGCATTCTCCTGTTGTAGTCTCTCGGTAATTTTTTCCCCCATTTTCACCTGACAAAAAAAAAACAGTACGTAGAATTTCCGCAATAACACGTTCGACGCACACATGCGAGATAAAATGGCTGTCGATTTTTCAGGTTTTATCGAATCAGCTAAAATAACCGAGTTTTTCGGTAGACTTAGCCGTCACGGAATTGACTCGAAGAAAAGTTTTTGACGTTTAAGAATATTCAGCGAATGCTCGGTTCAGTTTACCGAGTTTTCTCGGTTTTAGTGTACCAAACTCTTGAATATCCTTGCTTTACCATACTCTTCGATTCATATTTCATTTTTATGTGTCAAATATACCATACAGTTACCGAAGCTTGGGTTTGACTCTGAAAATACACTTGAAAACAGTATACATAAACGATTTATTTGGTTTATTGTTGGTAACCGATGTGGCTCGGTAGAAAATTGAACCGAGTTCGGTGTTATTTCCTAAGTGTGTAGATTGAAAATGCACGATATTCATACATGAATATACATGAATATTGAGAGGAAGGGATCCAACATCCGGTGGATCCCTTCCTCTCAATAAAACTGGAAAGGCCAAAGAATTAACATATATCTTCGAAACTGCCAGACTCAATGGGTACGAAAAGAGGACAATTCAAGCGATCATCAACAAAAAGGAAAAACATCTTCATAGGAAATCACTAACAACCCTCTCAGACTCACCTGAACCCCTAAAACGTGTATCCGTCCCCTTCGATAAAGACATTACACAAAAGCTTAAACCACGACTTAGGGAATTTGGCTTAGACTTAGTTTTTTCTAGTAGGCACAACCAATTAGCATCGATGTTAGGCTCCACCAAAGATTCAGTAGACACATTAGGCAGAGCAGGGGTATACAGAATCAAGTGTAAACACTGCAGCAAAATATATGTAGGTCAAACAAAGCGAACCTTGGCAACAAGGTTCAAGGAGCATCTAGCGGAGGTGACTAAGGCTGTCAAACAGAACGAGAAAGGAATTTCACATAACTTCCAATCAACAGTCGCAGAACACATCTTCACGGAAAATCACGACATAACGACGAATGACATCACAATATTACGGACTAGATCTACACCCTGGAAATTAGACGTCGCAGAAAGCTTAGAAATAAACAAACAACAGAACACAAATCTACTAAACAAAGACCAAGGCAACGGTTACACATGGCTCTTCAACTTACTACCCAAACGACTACCCAAACCCGACGAAACGGAGCACCCGCTGCTACACAATAAGTATGTTAGGTATAGATGAGAAGGAAGCGAGGTAGATATTAAGTACACTTGTTTTTGACTCAGAATAGGTATAAACAAACTAATAATAAGATGGGTATAAACAACATAATGATAGGTAAACGATTTGTATTTAGAAAATAGTATATATACGGCAGGTGGCGAAGGTTTTCATTCAGTCGAGTTATTAGTACGAGACACTGAAGAAGTCTGCACATTGTAGACGAAATACGCGTATCTGTCGAAGATAAGCAAAGGTAGTTGGAATTAAATGGAGATTACTAATTTTTCTTCTAAATTATAGTTACAAGTATTCCATTAAACAGCTCAAACCCTCTAGGATTCGGTTTCGTTCCTGTTATAATTGCCAACTCCAATAACATCCAATGATTCAAAACGCAATAAATTAACTGAAGAACCTGTATCTATCAGATATTTCACCTGTTTTGAAGGGCTATTTGAAGTTGGTAATTCAATAAAAAAATTATCTTCTGTACAACTTATTCCTGTTTTATAGGATTTATTTTTGTACAATTTTTGTTTGGCTCAGCCATGAACACCAACCCCATATTTTTATTGTATTCAGCTAGTGACGTGTTAGGGAACGTCCATTAATTACGTCACGCAAAAAATGACATTTTATACCCCCCCCCCCCTGTCACGTTTTTTTTGTATGAACCTTCAAATTTTTTTGTATGGATCGCAGCGTTGCCAGGTGGATTTATACAATATCGGTATTACTTATTAAAAAATATCGGTATTTATCGGTATAGAGTAAAATTCAGATTTTTTTCAAGTGAACTATAGTTTAATTTTGATATAAGATTGCAATATATTTTGGCGATCATTTTTCTTCTATTTGCAAATTTTATATGAACAAAGTTTGACGTGAACATAAAAAATAAAATAAAAAATGCATTAGCCTTTTTTTTTATTTTTACCATCTCGAGGTTGAATATGTATATTTTGAATAAATATACTTTACAATACATATTTTTTAGAATACACACTTCTTAAGATGTTATTAAGATATCAAAAATCATGTATAGCTATAAGGTTTTTGAGCCAACTCCCGTTGTGCTATGCACCTCGCTAAGCACATCCCTTATTTTTTTAAATAGATTTTAACACAAAAACGGATTAATTCTAGTGTAAACCGCTTCCAATTTTATACACTTTTTCATACATAGCACTGGATTTGTTAGTCACGAAAAGCTAAGATATGATCGATTATTCAACACTGCTTCTTGAGCGCATAGTGTATTTGATATTTTTGATTTTTTTTTGCTTGATAGAACGAAAATAGGCGGCTACGACGAAGTAGTGCTCTATCCTATCAATAAACTGCAAATTTCTTTTGAAAATCCCATATTAAAAAGCGTAAATGTATAAAATATTTCTGCTTGTTAATACAGGACTGATGAGTTTATTTTGCTTAAAATTACAACCTGTCTTCATTTGTTAACGCATTTAATATCATAATTAAACTCGATAGTTTTATCAGCACTCCAAATTTGTTCATCGTTCGTGCATTTAAGACTAATTCAAATGTTTCTCGCGTTGAGTTTCGAACGGGTGAACTCCATATAGCGATTTCTCTTCTTTGATCCGAAAATAATTCAAGCAAAACAATGCATTAGGTCCTAAGTACATTGAGAGACTCTCTTTGTCGACTTTCTCTTTGCGTTCCTACGGCTATGTAAGAACATGTTCAACTATTTTGAACTTACAGTACGGTAGTAATAACTGTGATTACGGATCCAATACGTCGAAATCGTCAGCAAATCGTTTAATTGACAAGCTGTAACCCAAGGAAAAAGTCGATAAAGAGAGTCTCTCAATGTACTTAGGACCTAATGCATTGTTTTGCTTGAACTGATATCTACAGGTAAACGAGTTGGCATATCCGTTGCGATAAAGGATAACTCCATCTTGCAGGTTAAATACTGAAACTTGCTTTGACTAAGATATTAGCCAAAAATCGACTAAGAGAAATTGATCAATTCAATTACCCCCGTATGAAACTCAAAGCGATCTTTGATAGTTGGCATTTAATTCCCTTGCGTTTGACGTATAAGAAATGTTAAATGTATTGTGGCTATCTGTGGTTTTATTAAATGATACGAAAATAGATGCCATTGGCTAAAGGATAATGTTGAAACTTAACACTAATGAAATGTTATGTGTGACTGAATGAACTGGATATCATCGTTACTTACTTTTTTTTCGTTTAAAGCTTTTTTCTTCCTTTATTTTGTTTTTTTATTTGTTCAAATCTGGTGCAGTTTTAATTGAGAAAATATTTTCAGAAAAATAATAAATTAGGGGTAAGAAATCTCAAAAAACACGCTGATAAATAATAAACCAAATATAATGTAGAAATAACTTTCATAAAAAATCGGTATTTATCGGTATAAAAAGTTGGAAATCGGTATTTTCAGAGCCCTCGTCGGTATATCGGTATTGAGAATAAAAATCGGTATAAATACCGATAAATCGGTATACCTGGCAACGCTGATGGATCGTCACGTTTTCTCACCCCCCCCCCCTCCCCCCTTACTGCGTGACGTAATTAATGGACCTTCCCTTATAGAAATAACCTCCATTATTATCCATATCTGGAGCATATAATATAAATGTTTTATTAAACTTCCCCGCTACATATCTTAAAATATTAAATTCTAAAGGTCCCAATAAATCCCTGAACGAAATTATTTGAATTGTGTTTGCTAATTTACAGAATGGTGGAGAATTATCAAAACTGTCCATCATACCATTAAACAAAAGATCTGAATTGAATAATGACCGTTTTGATCCATTCAATATAAAACCCCAAATTTTCATTTCTGGAAAAGAGAACATTCTTCCATCTAAATGATCATTCAATCCGTAGGGTAAGTCTACAAAATTCATTAGTTCTTTGTTAGCAGACCTGCTTTTAACAATCAGAAATGTCGCATCAACTTCATCTTCTTCAAATACTTTATTAGTAAATTTTACTATATTTGTTTCTAGCCCATTATGATTGGCTTCCATGAATTCTTCATACGGATATTTCGCACAGAGCACATCTTCTCTGACAGAGTTTATTTCGATATCTTCTAGACCATCCATAAATTTATCCGGATCTGGTACTTGACATTTGCAAAAATGTTGTACTTTATCTACAACTTCTTTTTCGAATTTCTGGCATTCACTATTTGGTCCCTTTGTTTTTGGTTCGGTGGATTCTGAATCAACCGATTCGGTATCAACAACAATTTCAAATTCATAGTTATCATCGCTCTGATTGATAACCTTTCTAATGATTTCTTTTACTATATTCTAATAAATCCACTAACTAGTCCATTATTATTATACCATGATTTTTCTGTTCTTGCGAGTTTAAATGTTGTTTCTTGATTTTTTTTTTCCGATCGATTCTACATGTTCCTTAATAAATTTGTACCCTAGTTTCGCTGGCACACTTAACCTATCCACAACAAAAAAAATTGTCGGAATAATTAAATCGCTTATGGCTAAATGTAACCCAATTGTACCTATTGATTGTACCTCTTTACCATTTACATGTACCCCCGCGTGTTGGTGTTGATTAATACCTGTTGCACCTGCTTTTAATGCTGTACTTCCATACATAAAATTGAAGCAAATTCCTGTGTCTAAAAAATATTTCTGCGTTTCTTCTGGATTTTCTGTTGTAAATAAATTCCAGTAAAAACCTGTTGCAATTCCTCCACATATCGGACTCTAAGCATAATTTTGGGTATCTTTGACTTCTTCAGTTTAAAAACAATGGGATTTGTCTATCTGCTTCCTATCCAAACCCCTGGCATCTAGTTTTGTCGATTCTCGTTGTTTCCAAAGTTCCTGTTATTATAATTTCCTCCACTTTCTTGATCATATTTTCCATACCCGTAATTTTGCTAATTCTGATATGAGTTTTGATTAAAATCGTTCTTGTTTCTTAAGTTTGATCGAGGGTTGGCATTTTCATTAAAGTCCCTACGACTTTTTTGTTTATTATATAACTGATTTCTGTATTGTCCATAGAATCCATTATTCCTATTGAAATTGTTTCCAAATCGATAATCAAAGTCATTGAAACGGCCACGATCGTTTCCAGAATAATTATTCGAATTTCTGTTGTCATTTTGGTTTCTAAAATTGTCGTTTCGTCTGTAATTTGGATAATTATTATGTGGAGTTTGGTTTCTATCATAGTCGAGATTTCCTTAGTGATTTCTGTTGTCTGATTGATTTCTTTGATAATTGTTATTTCTTGAGTAATTGAAATTTTCAAATCTGTTTTCTAATTTCTGTTGTCTATGTGATTCTGCAATATGCGAATCTTGGAGTCTCCTTTCAACATGCTCAATTTGTTCTACGTCAATACGTTCTTCCTCTAGGTATTCAATAAATTCTTCGAATGTAACTTCCTTATAATTTTTGGCCAAATTTTTCAATCCTCCCAGAAAATGAATTCTTAAGTATCTCTGCGCAAATGATGTGTCCTCTTTGTCTTTGTTGTTTTTTTTTCATATGAATCTAAAAATCTTTTCAGGACTAGAGCCCAATTTTTATAATTGGGAAATGTTTCATTTTGTCCTTGTTCCAGTGTGTCTATCTTTTGTAAAAGTTCTTCTAATTTTATACTACCACCAAATTCGCTTCTAAGATTATTTTCAACTTCGTACCAGGACTCAGCATAGATGTTTTTAAACTGTAACGCGACTGTTACTTTCAATTTTGACACAACTATTTGAATAAGCTCCGATTCATCTGGGGATATCATCGAATCTGGTCCTTCGGATCTTTCTTTGTGATTGATTTGGCAAAATAATTTGCTTGAAATAAGAACGATTCTAATTCAGCTGCTGCGCTTCTGAATTCTGGAATGCATTGACTGGCTTTATCCATTTGGAAAAGCATCTTTACTGGTGCATTAAGAATCTTTCGAATTTGACGCTACATTCTTGAAATTCTCTTATGAGCTGTTTAGATTCACATTAATTTTCTCGCTAGAAGACAAAAAATTTTGATCTTGTATTGGGTTGAAATACAACTCCGTTTCAGAAACCGATCTACTCAGGTTAAGTGAATCGTTATTTTCCACTGCTTCTCCTGTGCACACTGTTACAAGTCTATTTCGAAGGCCTATTATTCTTTCGGACGAAAATTCGGTAGATTGCGATTTTTTCTTATCAGGTTTGAAAAAATATAAATTTAATTAATTCTAAAAGTCACCATATAACTGTCGTCCTCATCGTTGTTTTCTGGTCCTTGTTGTTTTTTTTTTTGGTTGGAACCACTTCGAATGTCCTTCCGCGCAAGATTCTGACGCACTATTCAAACACGCAATTTTCTGTCCTTACTGTAACGTTCACTAGGCACCAGTCAAAAAAGTTTTTTTTTGGCGCACCGGGCTCCTCTTGGGCCGTTTGCGCTGTCACCAAATGAACGAGCCCCGAGCGGGAAGGCACTGTCATTTTTTTTAAATGTACGGAGCACCCACTCGCGCACAAGAATGTGATATATATATATATATATATATGTATATATATATATATATATATATATATATATATATATATATATATATATATATATATATATATATATATATATATATATATATATATATATATATATATATATATATATATATATATATATATATATATATATATATATATATATATTCTTAATTAATTGCACTATTTTCTTGTTAATAAAGAACCTATATTTATGAACTATGTAAATCTTCACATCGCGGGACACAAACGGGCAACGTGACGTTGCTGCGTCAAAAACTTACTGAAACTCTCCCCTCCTCATAATTCCTACTTGCGCTTAAATATGGGCCCTCTCTGCCCATGTTCTTTAAAAACACTCTCTCGCCAAAACGCGGGTTCTGGTCACTCATTCTTACCGCGACCTTAGACTTTTCGGTCGATGCCCGAATTTCTGCAGAATCGAACTAAAAGTCAACCGCGACCAGGAGGAATGTTTTTATATTTTGTTTGTTGCCGGCGGGTTGTTTTTTTTTCCTTTTTTTTGCTACTTATGCACCTACCGGTGGGTTCGTTTTCTGTGGTCAGAAAGATAATCGCGCGCACATGATTCCCTAAGCAAAACGCGAACCTGTAAGGGTCACAAACACTGAGGGCTGCATTTATGCGGAAAAATAGGAGCTGCACCGCGTTGGGAAGATGCCGAAGATTATAGCTATATTTCTGCTCTGACAGTGTCCCAGGTCAGGAATTTATAGAAAATGCTGCTCTAGTGTCTTATTTTGTTTGTTTGTATGGTTCCTATAGTCATATTATCATTGTGAACAATACTATATTTGTACGAATGTATTGAATTGTATTGTATTGTATGTAATGTAATGTATTAACTGTATTGTTTCTCAATTGTTGAAAATCCTAGCATACAGAGTGAATTGTAAATCTATTGTAATGACATTCTGCATTTTTCATTAAATGAAGATGCATTTTTCAGATAAGTTTTATCTGAATCGTGAACAATAAGATTCATGGTCGGAAATAGATTTTAATATTATTTTATATTATTGTATTGTAATTATATAGTTATTTTTAAACGGGTAGCCGGAGATTTTTCTCATTACACCAGCACCTTGTTTAAACCGAAACCGCCTCGTACCGATTGAATCTGCAGCGTCGGTACAATTGCATTCGCTTCCGCATCGGTTCTTCGGTCGTGGACATTGGTTCAGATGACATAGGCAATTCACCACGAAAAATCGACGAAATGTGATTACCTTGGAGTTCTTGCTCTAATTTGAACGAAAATGGTTGATAAATAAAATCGCCAGATACACCGAAGTAAAAGTGACTGCTCGGATTAGTTTGCGTGGAAACCTTACAAATTTTATACAATACAATTCCAATTTTATTTTTCGTTCTTTTCAGGTGCTGCAGAAATTTCTTTTCGATTCTTTACTTTTCCGTTTCAGTAGACGGAATTTAACATGGGTTTTTGATAGAAAAAGAAATTTCTTTTTAACACGATACCGACCTAATGCTGCTTAAAAGTACGGCAAACGTTAGTAACGCCTGCTGACATTGCACCCATACGGGAGCAATTGTAAAAATAACTTCTGTAGACATTGCGAAAAATACTTCAGGTCCTTACTTGCCAGCTGCATACTAGGCTTTAAAGGGGACAGTGTTGCCTGCATACCAGACTAGACTACAAACCGATAAGTCGAACCTAGGGGTTCGTAAAATACAATGTTCTTTTCTCCAATGCCTACTACAGGGTGCGGCAGAAAATAATGCGAAAATGTTCAAACTTGAGTATTGGGTTAATTCGTGTAGCTAGTGAATAATTTCTGTCGAATGTGTATTTGTTTATGTTTACTTTCAAGTCCTGCATCCAAACATTCTATTTGTTTTATTGCAAATTCGTCAAAATTTTCGCGAAAGAAGTGATCACCAGTTTGTTGCTCGCCCAGTAGAAGCCGAAAGAAATTGCCAAGTTGGTAGGGTGCCATTTGGCAACAGTTTACAGCATAAAAAAAATCCTGCAGCATGGTCCTAAGCAGCGGAAGTCGGGAATCGGACGTCCGCGCTTTGCACGCACGCCGAACGTGATCAAATCGGTCCGTGCAAAAATTGCTCGCAACCCAATATTTCGGAGAAATCCATGCGGAGAATCATCAAAGAAGACCTGCATGCATCTTCCAGAGCCAGAGTGTAACGCCACTTGATTACGGACCGGGGTCAAGGAACTACGAGTGACTCATTCCAAGAGATTGCTTTCCTTGTTAAAGAAGGAAAACATGATAATCCTATTCTCCGACGAAAAGCTTTTCAGCATCGATGCCGAAGGTTTATTTCACCGCAGAAAATGGAGAACGTTCTGGAAAAAGTGAAATTCTAATTTCAAACAAAACATCCGGCTGCTGTCATGATGTTTGGCTTGGTGTTGTCCAACGGTTTGACAATGCTGCCTGTTTTCATTGATGCTGGAGTTAAAATCAACACCGAATCGGTATTTTAAAGGACCAAGTGCTTCCCTGGGTGAAGGCCAACTTCTTCGAGGACCAAAACGTTGTCCTATAACAGGATGGAGCGCCGTGTCACACGTTCAATCGAACCCAACAATGGTTGAACGATACCATGAAGTTTTGGCCGAAGGATTTGTGGCCCCTTAGCAGTCCAGATCTTAATCCGTTGAATTATTCGATTTGGGCATATGTTGAAGCACGAGCCTGCAAAACATCACACCCTAGTATGAAAACTCTGAAGTCAACCATAACACGCACATGGCAGTCAATGTCGGAAGACTACGTCCGGCGTCGACTCGAGGATGTTATTAATAAAAATGAAGGACACATTGCATAAATTAGTTTAAAAGAACTTTATAAAGATAACTGCACTCGAAAATTTTGATATCATTGCTTGAATTAGTTGAAAATGGGATTTGAAAGAAATAGAACAAATTTTCGCATTATTTTCTGCCACAACCTGTATATACGAATGGGGCTGACTTGTTAATATGTCGGCATTATTGTTGATATAAGCTTTCGAAGAAAAAAAAACAATAGATTAACTAGAACTGAAGATCAGCATCTCCAATCCTAAAATTTGACCTTTCCAAATACTCGAGATTGTGATATAGTTGAAATAATTGTGAACAAACGCAACTAGGGTAGGAAACGACTTAAGCACCCCAAGACCCTATTCCAAGCACGGGGTTAACGTTAACCTACAACGCTCATTTTTTGCAGTATGGTGCTCCATGTAGTGAAGCACCATACTGCAAACAGAGCGTTGTAGGCTAACGTTTACTCTGTTTTGATAGGTATTAAGTGCTGAAATAGCTGTTCCCAACCCTACTTTTTTTTTTCCTTCAGTTGAAAATTATTTTTTGCGACCTTACACATGAGTACCTGAAGCCCAGCCAAGTAAATGTAAAGTAGAAAAATTGGTCAAACTTTTGTCCTGACGAATTCCTTTTTGCTGCTGTAGATGATCAAACCAACGGGATAAATTGAGATAGTGCTCCTTGTCCAATGGCTGTAGATTGTCCTTTAAATACATTATTTTATAAAAAGTTTTTAATGAAAGCAATGTATGTTTTTCTTACTATGGTATCCTGAATAGCATAGAATACTACAATATCGGCCAGGCTCAGCTTGTGATTAACCAAGTAGGAACGAACTTCTAGATATTTGTTGAGTTCCTTAAAGAAATAGTCGAAAATAAATTTAAAATTAGTAATATATGAGTAATCGGAACATTTTGTTTCGAAAAAAACATTAATAGACATAACTTTGAGAGTGAGAGTTTATCATGTTGCTATATTTTATCCCTGCAATTCTTTCTTATGGCTAGCCTAAAACGGACACGTTTGCGTTCGTTTGACGTAAATTTGACAAAACGAAGAAATATACCCGAACGCAGGCAACGTTTGACGTAAATTTGACGAAATTATGAAATCTACACGAACGCAGACGACGTATCTGTTGTGGGTTATGTCTTGTTCAAACTACGGAGTTATAACATGATTCAAGCGTGTAACAAAAAAATATCAACAAGAAGTACACCATCAAAACATTCTTGTATCATGTTACAACTCCTTAGTCTGAACAAACAAACCCAAACCATCACGTTTCTTAAGAATTTATGTTTTTAGGGAAACTCTGGGTGCTAAGATTCAAACGTTAAATTTTTGGAACTCTCAAGGCTTGCCCACAATAGATACGTTTAGGTCCCGTTGACTTAAATTTGACAGGAAACCTGTGGGAAAACTGTCAATTTCACGCAAACGCATCCGCAACGTATCAATTTTGGGCCAGCCATTAGCACTTTCAAGCAAACTAGGACCACCAACACAACGAATTACATTTCCCTAACATGAGGGTGATCCTAGTTTCCGTAGGGGTACTAAGAGTTTGAGAAGTTTACGCTTGAATATTACTTTCCCTTTTTGTTTACAAAATCATAAACGTCGTTTTGAATAATTTTTCCAGATTTGTTAAATTATTTGTTTTCTAGGGACCTGATTTATTGTCGTCAATCATAAGTAGACCATATTATATATATATATATATATATATATATATATATATATATATATATATATATATATATATATATATATATATATATATATATATATATATATATATATATATATATATATATATATATATATATATATATATATATATGTATATAATAATATATATATAATATATATATATATATATATATATATATATATATATATTTTATCCCATAGGATTGCAATGATCGGGGTTGGTTTTTGAAAATTCTCAAGTGGTTATGCCGGAAGGATTAGTCTATGGTGACCAAATAAACACCGGGCTTTCGAAATCAGCTCACATAATCTTCTTTTTGTCATAATCTTCACGTTTTTGTCCAGGTATTTGTTAAAGTCCGTGTTGTTTTTGTACTTCGTCCGTGTCATTACGTTGTTAGTGATATTCGTGTCAGTGTAGTTTTTGGTATCTGCACAATTTCATATAGTACAGGTGTGACAATGTAATAGCTATCTCCCTTATTCTACGCTCCCAGATGGAACAAAAAATTTGACGTTAGACTCATCGGGAACATAAGCTTCTCTGTTGGACATGGATGTTTGTGGGCGTTTTTTTTTAAATATATAGTTATGTTTGTATGTATGATGTGTATGTAGTTAAATTGTTAAATTTTAGCTTAGCTTAGCTTAGCTTGACTGACTGCACGTATCGATGGTTGCTACTCCGTGATTGATCAGAATCAGTGAAATTGCACAATGAATCAACTGAATGGGGCTGGGAGTAACCGACCATTCTCACTGTACACGTTTCAGTGACTCAATTTCTAAATAATCAATAACGGCGCCGGCCACGTCCTTGCAATCAGTTGGGAATAGGGAAGGAAAGTTAGTGTGACCTTTGCTGATTAGGGACCGTGTTTACCTCTGCATCCCCACAAAGGTCACAGGAAGGAGGTTTTTCTATGTTAGTAGGGTAGGGCTCGATGGATCAGGATTCACCTTGATAAGTGATATGATCATATATATATATATTATGCATTATAAAATTACGTGAACATTCACACCTACATACACATGTATACATACACAAACATACACATATACTCAGTAGCAAAAAAAAGCCGAGCAAAACCCTGCCCCCAAAAACCACGTTGTTCAACCTCCTGTCTCCCCGTCAACCATCAATACTTCCAAACGAAAATCTGACAATTTAATAACTAATGTATAGACCCTATGCGATCAAAACCTCATGCCGACAAAACTTACAGACCCGAAGCCATCACAACATATGTGAAAAAAGCCATCCCTGGACACAGCAACCCCAAAAATCCGCACCCCTGTGAAGGACCCAGGCAGCACACTAAAAATCCCTCCACAGCCTACAAAAATAAAGAAAACAATGCGGACAAAACTCGAACTACCTCCACAAAGTGGTCTGGACCACAGCTGGCGTCAAAGTTGACACACCAACACGAGCACCTCCCCCCCTCACCCAATACTGACCCCGCCGAAACATCGGTGCAAAAAAAAAAAAAGGAAAAAAAAAGCCGAGGTGAATTCATCTTATTAATACACATGATTTGTTACGCGTGAAATATCCCAAACAACTAGTGTAACCCACGAAGAACTTTGAAAATATGGCATTCAGTATGAATTGGTTTGTGAAAACTACGTATACAGTGTTATACAGTGTTATTAATAAAATTCACCTCGGCTTCCTCCCCGCACCGACACCTCAGCAAGGTCAGCATCGGGTGAAAAAAGGAAATGCCCACGTTGGTACGTCAACCCTGACGCAGCTGCAGCCCAAACCACCCTATGGAAACAGTTCAAATCCCGCCCACACAATCCTCTGCACCCCTACAAGCCCCGAAGAAACCTCCAATATGCCACCCAAACCCCTCACAGAAACACGGACCCTCGAAATCTTCACGTCCAAAAATGACTCCCCTCACACATGCCACGACAACCTCAAATCTATAAATACTATCAACATTAAAACCTGATCACACCAGATTCACACATTTTGCATAATGTTGTCAAATCCTCATCCAAAAACACTGACAATTGACAAAGTCACAGGAGGCTGAACATAGAGTCTTCCGCCAACAAAACCCCGCCCGGCCTCTCCAATGCCACCGAGTGTACATACACATACATATACATATCTACATATCGAAACAAAAAATATTGGAATGGGACACAAAAGGAGAAAATGGAAAGAGCTCACCCGTTTCCAGAACATTCCATTGCTGTGGTTGTAACATCGAGGAACCAGAGCAGGTCCGCGTACCCTCCAGATAACATTCTGTTCTTAAGGAGATGGTCGACCATGATCGCTCCACGACCATTAACCAAACATCTCCGAGTGTCGCGGGTGAACTCGAGCTCCTCCTGTCGCCGCAAGGCTGTATGTTCGGGGTTCCGTCTGCACCGGGGACACTTTGTTTTTACACCAGTCGAAAGCCTCGTGACCGCAATCAACTCTTTAGTGACTGAATCATTATCAAGGTGAAAAGTTCAACACTACACAATAATTTCCACTAAATATCTAATTTTCTCGAAAATTTGCAGATAAAACAAGCAGCGAAGCACAAACACGTCAGTCCCAGAGCGCGACCTACTTCGATCTCCTGTAGTTAAATTGTTAAATTTTAAATGATTTACTTACCAACACTGTTGTTATTACTATTAGTTGTTATTAAGGGGTCCGATGTTTGCAATTAGTTTGGATTTTGGTAGTGCATTTATTGTGATGTGTTTTCGTCATGGTGGGGCTGGTTTTCATCATCAAAGAAAATATCCTCGATGTCACTGAAGCCATTTAATTCCGATGGAACAAGGGAACTGCCTACACTATCTCTGTCAGATTCGTCGTCACTTAGTTCATATTCGGACTCTACCAAATTGTTGAATAGTTCTTGCGTCATCTCTTTTAACTTTTGTTTATCCATGCTTGCTTCTTGCCAAGCTTGTACATTTATTCCGCTTCTTTCAATGTCCTGTCTAAAAGTCGTTCGCCATGTATATGCCGGTCTACCACGCTTTTTGGGAAGTGCTATGAAATGCTCCAATGCCGTTTTCAAAACTCCCTCGTTTTCACTTCTTAAAATGTATCCGTAGTAGTTTAATCTGGCAACTCTAATCTTGTTATTAATAGTGTGACCTCCAAGCAAATTTGGTGCTAAATATGCGGTCCCCTCCGATGTCACATCTATTCTACTGATTTCCTCATCTGCATGATTACCGTCTCCATTTACTGTTTCCCTGCTAATGTTGCGTATTGCTTTCGTTTGTTGTTGTCTCTGTTCGCTTCCTTGTTCTTCATTGACGTTCTCCTTGTCTACACTAAGACCTCTTAGCGTTATTATCATTTCCGACTCCATCTTGCGTAGTGCGTTTCGGTTTCTCTTCAGAATTGTCGCGACTTCCATGGAGTATGTAACGACAGGTGTTATAAGCGTATGGTATAATTTTCTTACTGTTTCCCAATGGAGTGGATGCTTCTTCAGAAAGTCACACAAGTGATAAAATGCATTATATGCTTTCTTTATCCTTTCCGCAGTAAAGGGTGATACGGTCAAAATTTGGTCAAGGAAAAACACGTGTAAATCGGTGAAATCGTTTATTTAAAAAATCAAATTAAATTTCCTCACTTTTGATTGTTATTTTTGTATTCTGTTGATGAAGTTTTTTCAGAAGCAGATAATTTATCATCTCCATGCAAAGCGCTAGGAGCGGACAGTAATTTTATTGCTAGAAACAAATAGTCATGAAGAGAAAGTGTATTGATAGATCCGTAAGGGAACGGGAGGCTTTGAAATTGAATAGATGTAAGTTTGAAAACGAGCGGAGGGCATTTGACCGGTAGTATAAGATCAGGCACATAACCCTTTGTCATACTACCCTATGCAGGATAGGCAAGGGGGGAAATCCCCTTGACTGACACGATTTGCATGGAGATGATAAATTATCTGCTTCTGAAAAAACTTCATTAAATTTCTTCTTCAAGTTCAATTAGTATAAAATTCAGGAAAAATATTCAGTTAGGCTTCCGCTTTTCCAAATCCAAATTGCCGGGCCTTACGCTTGACCCCTGCCATCAGATTTTGTACAGCCACCTTGTCCACCTTCTTCGCCGCAGAAAGCCAGTTTGCCTTGACCTGCTGCTCGTCCTTAGCAGTTTTCTTGGTCTTCTTTGGGTTCCGCTTGACAATAGCCCAGTATTTCTCAATTGGGCGGAGCTCTGGCGTGTTGGGAGGCGTACCACTCCATGGCCTTTTTACCGTAATGGCAAGATGCCAAATCCGGCCAAAACAGTACGGAACAACCGTGTTTTGTCAGGAAAGGCAGCAGACGTTTATTCAAACACTCTTTCACGTAAATTTCTTGGTTGACAGTCCCGGAAGCTATGAAAATGCTGCTTTTCAAGCCACAGGTACAGATGGCTTGCAAACCAGATATTTCTTTGCGAACTTTGACAGTTTTGTGTGCTTGAAAATATCTGCCCCCTTTCCCCTTCCTTTTGCCGTATAAAACTCCTGTCCCGGAAGCTGCTTGTAGTCGGCTTTGACGTAGGTTTCGTCGTCCATTACCACGCAGTCAAACTTCGTCAGCATCGTCGTGTACAGCCTCCGGGATCGCGCTTTGGCCGTCGTATTTTGTTTATCATCGCGATTTGGAGTCACTACCTTCTTGTAAGTCGATAGTCCGGCTCGTTTTTTGGCTCGATGCACGGTTGCTAAAGGAACTGATTATTTATTTATTTATATATTTATTTATTTATTTCGTCAAGCAGTGTAGACTACATACAATGGTTACAGTGTTCTACTTACATACTATACATTATTTCTGTTGTCTTTTAGACGACATTTTATTTGTTCTTTAGACATAGTGATGCCGATGATTTCGCAATGTAAGTTATACTGGCGCATCATTCGATTAATGGGGCCATTTTTTGCATAATTAGTTCTGTATGATTTTTCTAAGAATAATTTCCGTGTTCTAAGATGCCGACTGGGACTATAAAAGTTCAATTGCGAGAGCAGTTCTTCTGATTTTATGCGTTGTGAAATAATGTCATTGACGTAGAAAAGCATTGCAGATTCGCGGCGTTCTTTAAGTGTCTGTAAATTGATAAGCATGCAGCGTGCTTCATAAGATGGTAGTGGAAATACAGTCCAATTCAATCTCCTTAGGGCATATAAAAGAAATTGCTTTTGGACGGATTCTATGCGTTCGTCGTGTATGGAACAGTACGGGTTCCATACTAGATTGCAGTATTCCAGAATTGGCCTGACATATGTAATGTATAATATTTTAATAGTATAAGGATCTTGAAAATTGTGACTGAACCTCTTAATGAAGCCCAGCATGCTATTTGCTTTACTTATAACAGTGTTTTAATGTTCTACAAAAGTGAGTTTAGAGTCTAGGGTAATGCCTAAGTCCCTTACTATTTTGCATGTTTCTACTTTTTGGTTTCCTAAAAATATTTCCGTACGAGGTGTTTCGATTTTTCTGCTAAATACTATTGAGTTAGCTTTTGTAAGCTTTTGCTACACCATGTGTTGAATAAGTTAATTTCGTTCTGGAATTCTTCTGCGTCACTAGGATTGTTTATTTCCATGAAGAGCTTCATGTCATCTGCATATATCAGTATTTGGATTTTTTTAAGTATGTAGGAAATGTCGTTTATGTACAAAATAAAAAGAAGTGGGCCTAAATGTGAACCTTGGGGGACCCCCGAGGTGACAGAGATAGGTTCTGAAAGTTTATTTTGAAAGCGAACAATTTGTTCGCGATGCGTTAAATATGACTGCAGCCAATTTAACAGTCCAGGTTCCATTCCAATTGTTTGCAATTTGAAGAGTAATAATGGTATGTCGATTCGGTCAAAGGCCTTACTGAAGTCAGTGTTAAGTGCTTCTACGTGCTTGCCATTGTCCATTGCATTCAAAATAAAAGTTACAAATTCAAGAAGATTAGAAGTGGTTGAGCGACCTTTGAAAAAGCCGTGCTGTTTGCTTGTAATTTGATTTTTTACTTGCTGAAAAATATTTTCATTCACGAGAGATTCAAAAGTTTTGGGATGCAAGAGATAATGGCAATTCCACGATAGTTGCGGATGTCTGATTTCGTGCCTGATTTGAAAATCGGAACCAAATAAGAAGATTTCCAAATGGTGGGAAATGTTCCGCTCTTAAGAGACATATTAAAGAGAAGTTCTAAAGGGAGGGCAAGTTCGTCTGAAAGGTTCTTTAAAAATACGGGTGCAATACCGTCTGGGCCTGGTCCCTTAGAAGCGTCCAAGTTTTTTAGTGCATTGAGAATTTCGTGAGGAGGTAATTGATTTACAGATATATTGTTGGAAAATTCAGGAATGAATGCAAAGAAGTCGCGATCACGGTCTTCTTCGGAGAATGTAGTGTATACTTCTTGGAAGAAATCTGCAAAAAGCTTGCAGATTTCAGAAGGATTATCACCTACATTTCCGTCAAAATGCATTCTTGGGGGGAAATTGCAATTTTTCAATTTCGTTTTTACATAATTGAAGAAATTCTTAGGACATGATTTGACTTCAGTTTCGACTTTACGATTATATTCTTCATGTGCAGAATTAATGGCCGTGTTAAGTTGGTTGCATATGTCATAATAGTTTTGCAAATTTGTGCTAGATTTTTGCTTTTTATATAATTTGTGTGCTTTTTTGTTTTTGTTCTTTAAATGTTTCAAATGTGGATTGAACCACACTGGTAATTTATTGTTTTGGGTTCGCCTTCTTCTTTTCATTGGTACAGTTTCTGAAATAAGGTACTGAATAATTGAATGAAATTTGCCTACTTCAGTGTTGACATTTCCTTCAATACTTATTATATTCTGCCAATTTATTGTACATAGTCTACGTTTTGCTTCTTCGTAATTTGCTTTTTGATATTCCGGCACTTCCTCGAAGTCCCAGTCGCTGAAGTGTGAGTATTATGTACGAAGATTGAATATTCAATTGCTGTGTGAAATACTTCATTTTTCCATAGAGGTGACAATGAAGTACTCACACAAAAGTCTTCAGTGCAGTTCGTAAGTAAGAGGTCTAAAAAAGCATTTTGCTGATTCTTTATATGATTAATTTGGTGCAAGCCAAAATGTGAAATTTGGTCGAATAGCAATTGTAAAGTTTCGTCTTCGTCTACGACTGGGAGAAGAATTGATTCATTTTCGATGTCAGGGATGAAGTTCGCATTCCGTTTATTAAAGTCACCATAAATATGCAGTTTTACTTCCGGTTCCATATTCGACGTGATAATTTCGACATTTTGAAAAAATAATTCGAAAGATTGTTTATTGGCATGTTCGGGTGGGAAATACACAGATGCAAAAATATGTGTTTCATCAGCAATGAGTGCTTTAACCCAGACATGCTCAAATTCTTTGTGCTTGATAGTTTATAGTTCTTGAGAAGTAAAGTCTGCATTGATGGCAATGAGAACTCCACCTCCAGATTTTTTATTGCTATGTTGCAAATTACGGTCATGCCGGAATACATTAAATTTATTTCCAAAAATTTCTTCGCTTTTTACGCTTTCATCCCAGCTTGTTTCGGTTGCCAGAATAACGTTGAAAGAAGAGGCTAGAAGTTTTTGTTGAATTTCTTTCATTTTGGCTGGGCTTTTCATGCGATTGAAATTTTGGCAATATACCAAAATTTCAGTCGCATTCTGTTGAGAAGACGAAGACAGTTTTGGAGGATTAATCATACTTACAATACTATTAAATGATACTTCTTCCAAAGGGCGCGTTAGTGTTTCCGAAAATTTGAAGGGTTATAAAATTTCAGGGCGGCCTCCCTACTACGCTGCAGTCGTTCTGTACGTTCACTAGACAGGAACGCTCGATGTGACTGAAGGTCTGCCAAGGCGTCATTGCGTGGGATTCCTAGTTCTGCATGGACGTCCAGGAAAATTTCGCGCAAGAATTTTATGTCTGTTGGTAGTCCTTCGGCTGCTAGTATTAATGTTGCACTAATTTTTGTGATTCCGCGAATGCATACGGAAGGTGGTTGGTCATGCAGGAATGAAAGGTAGGTCCGCACTAAGTCCATAATTTTAGGGTCCCGTAGTCGCGCCTTCAGAAAGCGTTGGTCGCCAGATGCTGATTGTTCCGTCAGTCTGACTATAGGCGGCCGCATTGGGTCCAAAAGTGGTGGATGATCAGCTGATTGCTGCGTCATGCTTACGCTGGGCGGTGGGCGCATAGGGTAAAATGACCGGCTAGGTATAGAATTCGATTCCCGATATGTTGATGTGTCGGTATTTTCGATGGTGCCTGCTTCAGTATGTTGTTGTGTCTGGTTTTCTGCTCGGTAGGGGTTGATTGTTTCACCTTTTTTGAAGTTGATAAGTTTTGATACCGAGAGGGCTGCAATTGGGTGGTCAGTGGACGTTGGTGGGCTGGAAAATTGAACTTTTGCAGTAGCCAGTAGTTCTTTGTCAGATTTTTGTGGGTGTCTTTCATTTCCTTGGAAGTTTTTATTGGGTTTGTTGTCATAGTCTGGACGTCTGGTGTGGGTGAATTGTTGTTTTTTACTTTTTCTGATGCGTTTGGCTTTTTCAGCAGCTTTTTCCTGTAGCCTACGAGCCCGCTGTTTGGCGTCTACTTTAGACCAATCTTGCTTCCAATGCCATTTATGACCCAAAAATCACCATCCAGGAGATGTATGCTCTTTCGAAATGACAGTATTGTGCACTGACGATCTTTCTGCTAATTCTTCTTCCAGGGTCTTCTGATGTGGCTTTGTATTGTTGGTTGCATTGATCTGAAGGCTAGAAACAGCCCCAGACACAAATTTCACTTCTTCCAGAATTTCCCGAAGCTTTGAGTCATCATAGTAGAGTGGAGGTGATGACGATTCGGCATTTTTCGATAAAAGTGCCATGTCATTTGATATGCTTAATAGCCGTTCGTCAAAATGTTCTTTAATTTTTTGCGCCATCGTGGAATTCGATTCGTTGATGCCGGCCATGGTCGTGTGTATATGTAGGTCACACGACTTTATATGCTGACCGACTGTGCTGCTTATATTTTGATTATTTTCAATTGTTACTGCCAACGTTCCTTTCACGTCTTCAAGCAGGTGTTCAATACTTTCGAAGAGTTCTGATACTATGCAGAATTTTTTCAGGTCAGCAGCAATACGATGGTTCGCGTCTGTTTGAAAGCGGATTGCATCCACAAGTTGTTCCTGTTGATGAAGCAGCTTCCTCACGTCGGCTTCTTTCCGTAAAATGAGTTGGCAGTCAGCACACAAAGGCACCATAAAAGCGGTGATGAAATGCTCACGTTGTCGTTGTACACCGACGCAGGCAGCATGGTATTTTTTGTTACAAAATTCGCACTTCCATAGAAAGCGGTCGTCGCTAATGCTGCACGATTTAACACCACACGGCATTATTAGTTTTTATATAAAATGTTCTACGCGATTCAATTTACAAAGGCCAGTAAGACCCGCACGCGACGTTGTCAAAAAGGTAAAAGAGGTAAATATACAAGTTAATTGCGGAGCGAAATGCAAACGCGTCCGCGCCCGAAGACTGTCCGTGGCGAAAAAAAAAAGTGGTTGTAGACGATACACCCAGCTTATTTGCGGCATCTCGGAGAGATAGGTTAGGGTTTCGCTTGAAACTACCGGCAACTCTCTTTGTCGTCTCAGCGGCTTCCGGTTTTCGATTTCCCCCCGATCCAGACTTCCTGGCTGTCGACAAACGTTCCCCAAACACTTTAATTACATTTGTAACGGTTGATTTGGCAACTTTTAGCGATTTTGCCAACTTTGCGTGCGAGTAGCTCGGATTTTCGCGATGCGCGAGCAAAATTTTGATACGCTGCTCTTCTTGCTTGGACGGCATTTTGACAACTGAAGAGTGAATTCCAAAATCAAAATAGGAGCAACATTCTACACACACACACACACCTTCAAAATGAGGGGTGTTCAGGTTTTTTAAATGCAAAATTGAAAGAAATACGTCAAGTTGATATTGACCAAATTTTGACCGTATCGCCCTTTAGTTGCCCCTCTTGTCAAGCTGCTAGTTATGTAGGCTCCTAGGTAGCGCATTATAGTAACCAATGATAATTCGTACTTCCCGAATCTTGCAGTGGTTTCCTGGGCGATGTTCTTAACTAAAAACGGATCTCGAATAAGAACTTTGGTTTTTTTGGTGTTTATTTCCAAACCAATTGACAAGAGCAGTGGTTCTAGTATCAGTATAAGCTTTTCTACGTCTTCCTCGTTATCGCATAGAAACATGAGGTCATCTGCATATCCGAGCAAGCAGGGCAACTTTATTTCGAAGTGATGATGCAATCGTACTTCAGGCATGAATTCATTCAGTGACATTAACACATGATGCAGCATTAAAATGAAAAGTTGAGGACTTAAGGGGCAGCCCTGTTTGATTCCTATCGATTTGTTTGTTATTTTCGTTCTCTGCCCAAACCATTGCAGTGATGTCGTTTCATGGAGACAGGCAACTATTATTCTGTTGATAAGTGCACTTGATACCCCTAAATCCTTAAGTATAGTTGCTGCTTTGGAAATCTCAATTTTGTCAAAGGCTTGTTTCAAGTCTAGAGAAACTACTATCGTCCGGCAACCCTTTCGCCATCTCTCGTCTAGTATTCTTCGTAGAATAAAGATTTGATCAGCCGCGCTTCTTTTGGCTTGGAACGCCATCTGGTATCCTGGGAGTGGGGCTACCTGCATTTTTAGTCGATTCAACAAAATTTTGGCGTATATTTTATAAATGCTAGGACACAGCGTGATGCATCTATAATCCTCAACTGTTCGTGGGCTCGGCAATTTTGGTATCGGGATCTGTAGGGTGTCCTTCCATGAGTTCGGAACTACGTTGGTGTTGAACACCTTTATCAGCATCTTGGTGATTTCCATCAGCAATGTTTCGGAACCGTATTTAAAGAATTCGTTGTGCATGTTGTCGAGACCTGGTGCGCTGTTGTTTCTAATGGCCCAAATAATGCTTCTTACTTCTTCTAGCGTCGGTTCTGGACCTGCATTCCTGCCATCATCTTCGACTATTGTTTCGATTCGGACATTGTCATCAGAAGTTTTGATTTTCTCCTCCAACTTCTGAATATTAATGAACGAACGCTTCTTATTTTGAGAGTTTCTTTTATGTTGTTTGATCAACCTGAAGGTTTTACTCATTCTGGCTAGTGGGTTTTCTTTTTCTATTTCTTCCAAAAATGTGTCCATTTTTTCTTCGAAATGCCTTTCATAAGCATCCTGCTTTTCTAATCTAGCTTTCTTAACACATCTTTTCAGCTCTGGGTTATTCTTATCTTCCAGTAATCTCCGGCGTTGATTTATGAAATTTTGAGACGCTAGCTTTCTTCTTGGCGTCAACGGCGATCCAGAATGGCTGAGCGTTAAGTTTGCTGCCTCTGTAACTGCTGATTCAATACCACGCCATTCTTCATCAATGTTTGGGTTAGGGTTTTGTTTCGCTCTTTCCAGATTTCTATCAATTCTTGCCTGAAATCTTGTTTGTTCTGCATCATTTTTTAATAGTTCAAGATCATATTTAATTTTTTTCACAACTTTCGAGATATTCAAGCTGCTTTCAACTGTTTCTGTGCCATTCCTCGCTTCACTGAATACGCAAACAACCATTTTATGGTCACTTTTAATTGCGTTGTGATAATACGCCCGTATGATAGGAATTTTAAGGAAGCCCATCTCAGACATAAGTATGTGATCTAACTGAGATTGGCATTTTCCGTTGGTCCAGGTCCAGTGAACTGACCTAGATTTACTGAATGTGAGATGGTTTTTAAGTCGTAGACCATGCATGAAGTTCTTCAGCTCCAATCCATTGGAGTTTGAAATGTTGTGAAACAAACTTCTTCCGATGATTTTACGATCGTCTTCTGTGATTTCCGAAAATCCGATTCTAGCGTTGAAATCACCCATGATGATTAGATTTTGTTTCAAACTTCCTGATAATCCCAAGATGTATCTTGATATGTTTCCGAACTCTGAGCAGCCCCCATCATTGTCGGATCTGACGTATGATGATATAATTATCACTTTCCTATTGAAGACGTCGGCTAAGTATGCGCATGAATTCGCACTTATTTTCTTGAATCGTCCGCTTTTGTACCATCTTTTGGCCACTAATATTGCCGTGCCACCTCCAATGCGATCACGGCCGTTGTGTTTGTTATTTACATTGAACCAAAAGAAGTTGCTTGTTTCGAGACTACACTCTGCCAGTCTTGTTTTCTGGAGTGCAATTATGGTATAATCACATTCAGCAAAGTATTTATCAATGTCTTTCCGTTTTTGTTCGTCCGAGCATCCACGGATGTTCCAGGTGATCATGGTGAGTTTTGTAGGATCAGATTCGTTATTTGAAAATCCACTATATTGCATCATTGGATTGGCACTCAATTGCGAACAATTAGGCAAGCCGTTCACTTGGAGCTCGGTTATTCTTTCCAGAGGCGGGAGCAGATTTGATGTAACGTCTTCCATTGTATCGTCCGGGCGTTCTCGGATATCTCTGTTGACATGTAATTTTTTGTACCACACTATCGTAATGGTTACGATGTGTATTTCTGGAGTTTCTTGCTGCAAGCCGATATGCTATTCTTAGAGCTCCAAATGCTGCCAGTTCTCTGTTGAAAACGATTAACGGTCCTTCCTCGTAATACACATCAATTCTTTTATTGAAGATAACCGCAGCCGACGCTATAGTTTCTTGTCAACCCCATTCGTTAGACTCCGCTAATCTTCGAAGAAATTCATCGACTTTATTTTCTCTCGATGTGAACCCAAGGTGTCTCATTTCCTCTACAGTATCAGTGAGTGACACGCGGTAAATGTCCATGTTATTACGAATATGATCCACTACTCTTCGTCGAAGATTCATTACTTTTTCGTAATGATCATCTGTCCCCACATTCGAGTTAAATTGTTGATATACCAAGGCTGAGAACAAACAGTGTCCATCTCCAGGCATTCTTTTCACCAGGACTGATCCCCCGTCATAGACCATGTGTTCCATTTCCGACACTATCACTATGCTCTTAGTATTGAAATAATATGGTGTGTTTATTTCTGGTTAGTATCTTAAACTATTATGGGAAGAAACGGAAAGGAAAACGTAAGCGTGGTGATGAATAATTAAATATATAAAGTAGATTAAATGATATGGCGCAATTTTCATAGTTTCCTTTTTGTTTCTATTTGATTCCTGGCTGAAATTGGTATTGTTCTTGTTTCTTCAAATTTATATCGTCTTCGTCTGAGGAAAATCAGCATAACTTTAAAAGAACAGGACTACCGCAACTCGACCAAGCCATGTCAAAGGTAGTATCTGTGTGATGTCGCTTTCCAAAAATGTTTGAGCTACTGAGATAAGAACGATTTGACAATTATTAATTAACAATTTTTGTATCCCCATAGGATAGCAATGATCGCGGTTGGTTTTTTTTTAAATTTTCAAGTGATGATGCCAGAAGGATTGGTCTATGGTGACCAAATATATACCTGGAAAAGCTGAAAACAGCAAACAATTACGAGAAATAAATGTTATATAAGCATGAATAAAGTCAAAAACATAGATTAAGTAAAAAAAGACAGAAAAAAAGTCCGATAACTCTTATTGGATCTATAAATGATAATGGGAAACAGGAAAGCAATGATTATAAATTATATAGTTTTGGTGAATAAGGGAAATGCATTATTGAGTAGAATTTGTCGTATATAATATAATATAGCTTCCTACTTTTTTTTTTTTTCAATGAAAATGGTATAGAATATAGATAAAATGGCGAAGGGATGTTATAGTATAAAATGATAATACCAATTTTAATTGTATTCACATAGCTACGGATTGTGATCCTGCTGCAATTGTAGACGGGCCCGCTCATGGACTATTAACCTTAGATAAATCATTATAACCACCGAAAAAAAACAAAATATATTTAAAATTATTTTAAAATACTTAGGGGTTCCTTGGATGACCTGAAATTACAAAGAATAGTATATTTACCATATCGATGTGCTGCTGCTATGGTGGAAAAAAATAATTGATGTGATATAACCACAATGGAACTGACTCTTACCTTCGGGTCCTGGAATCCCTACTGAGCCCTTGCGGCACGTCAAGCCGGCTAGTTCAGCGCAAGGTTTTTTCTAGGGACCTGATTTATTGTCGTCAATCATAAGTAGACCATATTATATATATATATATATATATATATATATATATATATAATATATATATATATATATATATATATATATATATATATATATATATATATATATATATATTACTATATATATATATATATATATATATATATATATATATATATATATATATATATATACATATATATATATATATAATAATATATATATTATATATATATATATATATATATATATATATATATACATATATATATATATATAAATATATATATATATTTATTAGGGTGACCATGTTCGATATAGGGTAACCAGAAAAATCGACATTTTTCAAAAATTTTTATTTAAAAAAATCATAACTTCTGAACCGCTGAATCGATTTGCAATGTTTTTTTATCAATAGAAAGATTATTATTTCTTGTTTTTATTAAAAATATTGATTAAAATAATTAATGTACTCAAATTTGCTAAAATGGTCAATATATTTGTTTTTTATGATTTTGGAAATGTTGGACCACAACGACTATTTATTTTTATATTTTTTTATAAAAATTCAAACATTTTTACATTACATATCAAAAAATCTCAAATGTTCAGCAAGCCGTTTTTGAGTTAATTTTTTTGAAAACTTCAAGTTTTTTGCCTATACACACATGGAATGAGCATGGGCTTCAAATGGTGAGTTGACAACTTCGAAGGAGGGTGCGACCGACCTCTGGTCCTCACAAGTTCCTACCTCACGCCTCCACGAGTCATATGATCACAAAAGACTGCCAGCTGAAACATGGAGACGCTGGTTGGCGTAGCCTGGGCAATGTTGTCAATCCGACAATAGCGAAGTGAGGGGGTGCGACCCGTAAATCATGTCATATTTTTCCATTATCATATCTTTCAGGTCTACCAGGTCATCAGGTATTATAAAATAATTTAACATTTAAAATTTTTTTTTCTCATGGCAGTCATACATTGTCTAAATTTTCTGGTTCATAATGGATGCGGAAGTTTGTCTACAATTGCAACAAAACAGCAGTCGGCACAGACGTAATTTTCAGTTCATATTATAATATCCCTTGACTATATATTATCATAAAGGACATTGTTTATTCATAACCATTATCAATCTTCTTTATCACCATTATTATCATTTTTACCATTACTGGTGTTTTCGGGATTTATATTTTAACATATTTTTTTTTTAAATAATTTCTCCTAATAGGTTATATATAATTTTAATTATTATGTCTTATATGTCCAATTATCATTATGATTTAGAAGTATCAAGTTGAATAAAAGAAGCTGCGACGGAATCTATGGTAGGCTTTTGCACTTATTACCTAATGTATTTTTCAATTCCGGTTTTGCAAATGGACCTTTTTCCAAATCTGAGCTGATTGCCATTTGCGGATAGTGTCTGATGTGTCTGTATCATAACTCACAATATCATTTTATTTGATGAAATTGTTTTATTGATTTTACTTCTTAGATGATTTAAAAATTGCTTGTTGTCTTTTGTTGTTCTTGTTTGTTGTTTTTTTTCCATTTGTCTTTAACTCCCTTACACAGGAGCAATAATTATTTGGCCAGCAAAAATAAAAGCGTATTGCTGTTATAAAATATGAATGAGCATCATTTTCCATCACTTCAAAAGAACTGCGGGAATCATTTCATTGAAGTTATCAAACTTATTCCTAATAAATTCATGATAACCATGTTTACAAATCTAGTTTTATTTGTGAAGTAATGTACTCATCATAAGTAGGGGAGGCTGGTTCAATTCTGATTCCATTAAATGTAAGAACTATAAATCAGCCTCAAAAGCAGAGACCAACATTGCTAGGGTTTACTCAGACATGGTTTACGCTATAACTGGAACCACAATGGTCCGTTAGCGTCCAAATTCAGCATGAGAGCTCATAAGGATTGCAGAGGCACTCATGCCGAATTTGAGTTGTAGTGTCAACCACGACTGAGTAAACTTAATTCATATTTTGAATTATTCCACATTAGGGTAATTTTGAGTGAACCGAACTGAAACTAGAATACAATTTTTTTTAGGGTGTAGAACATTTTTTCTCAAATTAAGTCAAGTTAAAATAGGGGATGTAATGTTAGTCTAGCTCCTTCATTCGGCCTATGTACCAAATGTGTCATTAATTGAGCGACTATCAACAAAATCATGTTGCTATTAGCATGATAGATGTAATCCCAAGCAATTGAGACAATATTAATCATCTTATAGTTGTTCACTTCCGCGTAATTTTTGGTTTCTTGAGCTTATGGGGCATGCTCACTTAGCTAAAGTAACAATGATTTTACAAGAAAATCGTAGACCCAATGTTGGGGACATATTTTTTTGTATGTTCATAACTTTGGCCTGTTGTATCAATAACGTAGTAAAAAGGTTGTTGTTGGTAAAATTTCAAGTGGAAATGCATGAACTTGCGGTTGTTTGTATTCAAGTGGCTCAACTAAACATAAATCGAAGAGACAAAATCATTGTATAGTGAATTATAATGTTTTCATTATTGAATGGCTGCTAAATCATAGATGAACATCATTTAAGTGTTTCGAGGCATTTTTACTGAAGTTTGTGTTGTGAAATGTTGTATTAAGTAAATCCAGTACAGCTAGCAATGCCTTAATTCATAAAATTAGAAAAAATCGTACAAAGACTGCATGTAGTAATAAATCCATCGAATGGGACAAAGTTACATCCACGAATAAACCCAATTTGGTGCCTATAGACCAACATTAAATCCACATCCCTCGAAATGTGTAACTTTTAGTTAAACATGCTACCAACTGTCTTATCAAACTTATCTATGCAAGTGTATAACTAGTTGAATCTTGCTTACAGCTTAAAAACTTTGAGTTATAATGAAATATGTGATCGCTGGTTGCATAATAGGCTGAGTCAAGGGACACATACCCTATAAATTTGGAAATCCAACAAACACAATTTCTCCGACCAATGCAATCTACGTTGAAATTCTTTGAGTAATGAAAGCTTTCCATTGGTATTATTAAAAATTTGGCAACCAGCGCTGTCTGAGAGAATTTTGGCAGGTCGGAATTGGCCACAGGGTCGGGATTGGACCAGGCTCCGCTATATTGAGGAATTGAAACTCAAATCTTAAAGCTTAAGACTACAAGCAAGGGTTTTCTCAGATGACCTTCAATTAAACTAAGAATTAAATTTGATTATTTGATTATTTTTATTTTTCATAATTCTTAAAAAAAAATAATTACATAGCAAAATTCTTACAATATAACGCACTTTTCTTCATCTTCTTTCATCAAAACCATTTTACGATAATGTAATTTTACGATAATGTAAATTTCATCTTCTTTCATCAAAACCATTTTACGATAATGTAATTTTCATTTTCTGGCTTAAAGTAATGAAACGATTGTATCCCAGAGATTTGTTTTACACGAGTATAACGGTTCTTAATTTTTTTTCTCATTGCATTGTAATCTTTTTCCGAGAAACAGCCCAAGAGTAATATGAGCAGTTGTAATATGATGGCCTTGTAAACTTGCTTTTGAAGCGTTTTGCTTTAGAACACCTCCTAAAGCGTCAAAAGGCCCTTTTCCATGGCAAGTGGCAAAAAAGTTCCACTCTGCATTAAGACCGAAGTCCTTGTACATGTGGCACAAATTGAATGCAGTCATCTTCCCAAGTAGCACACTACGGTCATAATTAGTTGTAGTTACTTGATTATGACTTAGCAAGTCATATTTATGTGATGTCAACCGAATGGCAACAAGTGTGCTACTAGGGTTATTTTTGTATTTACTGGAATGGATATTTTTCAGGTAAGGTGGCTTTTTTTAATGAAATTCACACAATTTGTTATAAACAGCCGAATGGCAACATGGTTATGTTTAGTAAATTCTGAGATTGCTATGAAGCTTGTAAACTTTAAATTTTGTGCTAAGGATAATATATGGCAAAAGGATGGATTGTGCATTGAGCGTTTGCCCAATGAAAACCTTGCGTCCTGAATAACAAAAGAGTAATTTATTGGTGCCTGATGGTCCGGCAACGGCGAAATCATCAAGTGTCAATGGTTCAGAAACTGTGAGTTCTTGATTTTCACGTTCTAGATTAACTGCACTTGAAGTTGCTGGCTCGTTTTCTTTCTTGATAAAGCGATAAAGTCTGTAATAGCAGGTATTACAAATGTAGGAACAGCTTTTATCCAACTTTATTCTCCTTTCCGCTGCATAATCATATAGTTTAGGAGTAAGTTTCCTGTAACTATTACTCCAAACATGGCAATTTGAGCATTCGTGCTACATTGTATTAAACGTTTCTTCATTAAGGTTTCAGTTCGGTTTACTCAAAATTACCCTAATGTGGAATAATTCAAAATATGAGTTAAGTTTACTCAGTCGTGGTTGACACTACAACTCCAATTCGGCATGAGTGCCTCTGCAATCCTTATGAGCACTCATGCTGAATTTGGATAACGGACCATTGTGGTTCTAGTTATAGCGTAAACCATGGCTGAGTAAACCCTAGCAATGTTAATCTCTGCTTTTAAACAATTTGAGGCTGATTTATAGTTCTTATATTTAATGGGGTCAGAATTGGACCAGCCTCGCCTACTTTTGATGGGAGCATTACCTTACAAATAAAACTAGATTTGTAAACATGGTTATCATGAATTTATTAGGAATGAGTTTGATAACTTCAATGAAATGATTCCCGCAGTTATTTTGAAGAGATGGAAAATGTTGCTCATTCCATGTGTGTATAGGCAAAAAACTTGAAATTAAAAAAAAATTTAACTCAAAAACGGCTTGATGAACATTTGAGATTTTTTGATATGTTATGTGAAAATGTTTGAATTTTTATTAAAAAATATAAAAATAAATAGTCGTTGTGGTCCAACATTTTGAAAATCATAAAAAACGAATATTTTGACCATTTCAGCAAATTTGAGTAAATTAATTATTTTAACCAATATTTTTAATAAAAAGTTGAAGTATTCGGCTTTCTATTCATGAAAAAACATTGTAAATCGATTCAGTGGTTCAGTAGTTATGATTTTTTAGAAATATTTTTTTTCGAAAAATGTCGATTTTTCTGGTAACCCTATATCAAACATGGTCACCCTAATAAAAAAATAAAAAAATACTGGTCTAACGTTATAATATAATAATATAATAATATTATTCATTCTTGTATGTTCTGATTTTTTATGGAGCTAAAATACTGTTTTAGTTTATGCCGAGAAATTGTAAAGTCAATGATTTCGCAGTGTTTATTGTAAGAAACCATCATGCAATTTATTGGTCCATTTGTTGCGTAGTTTGTGCGATGATGGTTGATGGTGTTATTAGGGGGTCAGACGGACCCTCCTACAATGCCCTCGATCCCTGGTCTAAGCCACGGGGACCACTGAGGGTGGGCTCTCAAGGCCTCTTTTGTTTCGACCGGCTAGCTCGAGCTTGAGGCCTTCTTACTCTCAGGGTCGGCTTTATTTAATTGCTGAGGCTAATCAAGGGAACAAACAACTACACACTGTCACTTTCTTTTATATATATTTTCTTTTTATTACCTTTGTTTTGTGTGTTTTTGTGTGTAGGGTGTGTGAGGGCCGGCCGGCTGCTGCTGGATCTGGGCGCGTGGTCAACTTCCGCACTTTCGGCGGGAATTGGCTTCGTCCGACTCTGGAGTGGTTCGTCCTTTGATTCTCGTGACTCGTGGTGGACTTTCTGGTGGTGGGTTTGGGCGTGTCGCTTACGTGGCGGGAATCTGTCGGCCTACGTTGGAACACGTGCGCCGATATACTCTAAACTAGAGTTATTGGGTCCTAGTCATACAATAGTATAACGGTTATTTTTCGTTAATTAACTAAAGGAGCTACTGGGTCGGTTAATAGCAATCGCAGGCACAAAGGCCTAAAAGTATACCTGATTCTTGGTTGTACACTGGTTACTTTGCACTAGCTTAGTATTCCTTTGAAGCTTTAGCTCTATGGTACTTTGGCTAAACTGGTCTGTTCGCTTTGGTGGTCAAGGTATTAAAGAGACCAAGCCTTGTGACCGATGTACCCAGTAGCTTACCCTTTCATACATTTTCTCCTTTACTCTTTGTTGTACAGTAACTTGCGACAACACTGTTTTTTCCCATGTAGCAGATTTCAATGTGTGTTGTGTTATGATGTGTGTACTAAAATTACGATTTTACAAATTTTGTTCTTGTTAAGTCATTCTAGCTTTTATTTAAGTGTGCATGTTATTTTTCTCCTAACAGATAAATTATAGTTTTAACAAATATTAACAAATAACAATAACTAAACATCAAATACATATCAATTCCATTATTTACTAGCTAATCAAATTATAAACTATTTTTATTGGGCAAACTACAAAAGATTTTCCATCCCAACGGTAACACTACCTTACCACCTCCTCAAAATTAATCAAAACAAAGTTTTAGATTAATTTTATAAATGTTAAATTCATTTGATTCATCCCAGGGTTGAGTCGCAACTTTGATGCTCTCGATTGTTCACAAAATCAACATATCTTGCGTTTCAACAACAAACAGGTGCCTCAGTTACCTCTGAGGACTTTTTGTTAACGCAATTAACTTCGCGAACGGTTATCCAATCTTATCTTCTCCCGATACCAAAACAAAATAGTGTTTCGAGGAAAAGTAAAATCTCTTCTCTAAATCAAAACGAAATAATTCCGACGATTTATTTTATGAATGCTGATCTTGCCGAACAAATTGAGATGGTATGGAAAAACTTTACAAAAACTTGTTGAGAAATACTGGTTCAGTTATGGCTTTTTCAAACAAAATCGAAAAATGTAGGGCAGAAAGCTGGATCCATAGCTGCTGCACATAACGATCTAAAAATTAGACATTTGTTGTTTTATTTGCCCTCAATCGGTTGAATTTTTGTCGCTGCTACATGAACTGAAATTGAATTGATGCCTTTATGAAAAAACAGGACAACTATATACGCTAAACAATCAAAAACGGCTAGACATTCACTATTCATCGGATTCGTTATCTCACTCTATCAAAATTTGCTGTACAAATCACAAAAGACGATGATCATCATATTCACAAAGGACGCCGAAACAGTATGGTTCAATCATACGGACAAAATTGAAAGTATTTCTATATACAAGAAAACGAACGAATAAGTTGTGTGCTCCTAATGGTCATCAGGGACCCCTGGCTTCAGGTCAGCAGACGAAAATACTCCAAGGTTTTTACCTTGTTCGTCTACAAGCTCGTAGGAACTGGTACCTCTCCGGGAAACAATGGTACACGGAGTGTATGCTGGACCTAATTTGGCATTATATGAATCTCCTGCAGAAGATTGGACAAAATTTCGCTTATAAACCTTCTGTCCCACCTGGTACACCGGCGCAGGTTTCCGGAACCTAAGATTATAGGCTTTGGCGCTCTTGTCATGAGCTTTATCTAAGTTTTTTACAACAATATCTTTTATTTTGTGATCAATTTTTAATTTTCGTTTAACTCTTTCAGGTTCTGAAACATCTGATGTATCTACATCACGGCGATGTTCTTCCCCGCAGGTGATGATTTCGTGGCCAAAAATGATCATGTATGGAGTTAGGCCTGTGGACGAATGTATAGTGTTATTCAGTGTGTGTTCTACTTCAGAGATCCTTGTATCCCACAAACGCTGGTCAGTTTTGACATATGTTCGGATACACGCATTGATGCTTCGGTTTAAGCGTTCGACCGGATTGACTTGACTATGATGTCGAGAATTGGCCCAGTGTTTAATCTCATATTGGATTAGGAAATTTTTAAAAGCATTGCTGAGAAAAACTGTAGCATTATCGCTAATCAGTATCTCCGGAACAGAAAAGCGTCGAAACCACTGTTCCTCCAGAATCTTGATAACAAGATCCGTCGAAATTTTTTTACTGGCACTAAAATATTCCATTTTGAATAGACGTCCAGGATTACCAAGAGGTGAACATGACCAGATTTTGATCGAGGCAACGATTGAATGAAATCGATCGCTAAAATCTGAAAGGGCTTGGTAGCTATTCGAGGGTTACCCATTGTAGGGTGCTGTGAAATATTAGTCGGTTTGCATTCTTTGCAGGTTCGACATCGTTCTACATATTTTCTAATTGAGGCAGCCATCTTCGGCCAAAAGTACCTCGTTCGGATCTTATCCAGCAGTTTTTCGTATCCAATGTGGAAGGCTTCATCGTGTTCTTTTCGGAGAACCTCATCTCGAGACTTTTCCGGAACACAAACTTTCCATTCAAATCTAAAATCCAGAACTTCTGATTTACTCGGCACGAATTTAAACAATTTACCGCCTTCCACTTTGAAGTCCACCCAATCATCGGGTGCTGATAATACTTTGTTGTATTGAGTGGAGTACCAGGTATCTCCATCATCTATTACTGCTATCTCCATCGAACGCGATAAGGCGTCCGGGATGATATTATCCCTACCTCTTCGATGTCGAATCTCAAAGTCATAGCCCTGCAATTCTATGCTCCATCGACTAAGTCTCGATGACGTGCGCCATTTTCCCTTCATTATATGAGTGAGAGAAGAGGCATCTGTTATAACTACGAACCGAGTGCCTTCTATATACGGACGGAATTTATCTATAGCTGTTAGCACGGCTAAACCTTCTTTTTCAGATGCTGCGTAAGCTTGCTGGGCTGGAGAGAGCTTTTGTGAGAAATAAGCCACAACTTTCTCACCACTCTCCTGCTGTTGTGTAAGAATGGCAGCGATGGCACTATCGCTCGCATCTGTTTGAATTTGAAATGGTAGTTGAAAATTCGGGTTCGAGAGAACTGGGGCTGCAATCAACCTCTCTTTCATTTCAATAAACGCTCTCTCAGCTGCGGGATTCCAAATTAATGTTTTCGGTTTCTTTTTCAGGAGATCTGTTAGAGGCACAGAAATCTCGCTGAAGCGAGGAATAAACCGTCGATAATAATTCGACATCCCCAAAAACCGACGTAATGATCTTATTGACGATGGGCGCTCGTAGTTTATTATTGCTGCAACTCGGTCCGGATTCGGTCGTAGACCATCAGATGAGATGATGTACCCGAGGTACGGTAACTCACTCACATAAAATTTTGATTTCACTAGATTAATTGAGAGATTAGCGGAAGTTAGTCGATGAGCAACCTCTCTTAAAGCTTGAAGATGTGCTTCAAATGTGTTGCTTACCACAACGATATCGTCGAGGTAAACAAACACATTTGGTTCCAATTCACCGTAGCCCAAAACTTTATCCATAAGTCGAGCCAGAGTGGCGGGACTATTAACTAGTCCAAATGGGAGTCGGGTGAATTGGAACAATCCTCTACCCATCACCGAGAACGCCGTATATTTCCGAGAGCTAATGTCAAGAGGGATTTGTAAAAAAGCTTTAGTTAAATCTATGGTTGTGAGAAACCGACTCGGCCCTAGCCTGCTTAATATACGATCTTGGTGTGGGAGAGGATAAGCGTCTCTCCTAGTCCGATCGTTTAATCGTCGTGCATCTAAGCATAAACGAACTTCCCCAGTAGGCTTAATAACTGGCACAGTGCTAAGAGCCCAATCACTCCTACTGGGTTCAATGACTTGTTGACTAATCATTTTGTCCAACTCACGATAAATGCGTTTTTGCATTTCGGGGGATGTTGGATAAGGGTTAATTCTGACCGGTTGAGAATTTGTAAATTCATCTTTGAGCTCTATTTTGTGAGAAAGTAGAGGAGTGACATCTAGGACGTCTCCCTCAATTGCAATTTTAAATAGATTTTTCACCTCTTCAAGCTTTTCTTCCTGTTCTCCTGTAAGCAGCTTCCTTTTATCATCTCCCTCTCTTTCTACCTCTTCCCTTGTCCCTTCAGTTCCTATCTCGTCAACCGATTCGCAGTGCAATGTCGGTTGAATATTAAATGTCCTCCAGAAATCATATCCTAGAATAAGTCTTCTTTTTAGGTTTGGAGCTACCAGAGCTGTAATGAGCTTATTCTCATCATTGAAAGATATCGGTAAGTGTACGTAACCTTCAACATCCACAGGAGTGCCTGAAGCTGTTTTCAGAGAAATATCTGTCGGGAATATTTTTAATTGCAATGCCTTCAGCATCGCTTTGCATCCAATACCCAGTACCGTTCTCTGAGCTCCACTATCCAATAAACCAATCATTTCTCTCCCATTACGGTAATTTTTACAAACGGTCGATTATCTCCATCAACCTTCACAAAAAGCTCATCAATTTCCATATCGGAGATATAATCATCGTCCGAAAATGGTCTGAAACCGTTTGTCAAGAGGTCGATTTTCAAACGATTATCTGTGAGAGGGTTTTCTAATGATGATTCAGTTTGCCTCTTCAAGCTGAATTCTGCTCGTTTTTTGACAAACTGGGCACTCAGGAGTTATTACATCTGAAAAGCCACAAAGTCTACAGAACTTTCGCCTCTTTTCCATACAATCAGTGTAATGGTGCCCAGTTTTCCTGCAGTTATAGCAAGTTCCAATGGGTGGGCGCTTATATTGCTGAGCTAAAGTTTTTAAAGTTCCCTTCGTTGATCCTTCCATAGGTCTCTCTCCCTATTCCCTTCCTTTTCTTCCGTTTGTTTTTCATGCCGTTTACTAGGCTCCTTCTCATCTTTACTCTTAGGTTTACTTTTGTAAAAAGTTCTTGTATCCTCGTTGTTTGTATTTGACCTATATTTTGTATTGTTTGTTGCTGAAAGTTCATTTACCTGTTGGGTTTTTGAACGGTTCATGCCTTCGCTAGGCTTTTGAAATAAGTTCCAATTATTTTCATCGATTATTCGACCATACTTTTTCAACTTGGATAGAGATTTAATCCCTGCTCCTGTCAAAGCGTTTTTGTAGTCAAACCTCATGTTTCGCCAAATAATTTCAAATTTTCGATGCTCCGAAATCGGCTTGGTCATCGATTGAAAAAGCTTTTGCATATCGTGCAGATAATCAACGAACTTTTCGCCGCGAGCTTGACGGCGACCGGTAGCTTGAATTTCAATCTGAAAATCTAGATCAGGTGGAAGGAACTCACGTTTTAATTCCTTTTTCAATTCTGACCAGTTTCCGAAAGTCTCGGTTCTCAGAACCTTCCATGAACCAATCTTTGGCACGCCCCGAGAATAAATGAATTGCTCCTCGAAACAGCTCTTTTTTGAAATTTCTTCTGACTTGCACCGCATTTTAACTTCTTTAAGAAATTCTGCCAATCGTCGTCCTTGATCCTTTCCATCATATTTTAATCTCCACTCAGAAACCGGAATTCTCTTCAAACTACTCCTAGTTTTCTCTCTCTTCTATGATTCTTCCTGCTGTGCTTTTTAACGACACTTGAACTCGAAGAACTTTCTGAGTCTAAACCGAATGAACTTTCTGAGCTACTACTTGAACTTGAATGGGTACTCGAACTGCTAACCGATTGGAATTTAACCTTTCGGTGGCGCTTTTATTGCTCTTTTCTCTTGGTGGGTTTCGAAAACTTTTCCTCTTTTCCTTTCTTTTTCCTTTCCCTGTCCTTTCTTTGGTTTTTCTGATTTTGTCTACAAAACATTCAGACGAACTATGTTCTGACGTCTGAATATGTTTTTCGTTTTCCTCCTCTATGCCCTCACTTTCCGATTCCGAATCATCTGTCTGAGCTAGTTTAGTTTTGCTCTCACCTAAACCGGGTTTTGGAACCGACATATGTTGCTCAGAATCGATTTTCTCTAAATTAGCTTTCAGCTGACCATTTAAATTTATAAGCAGTTTTTCCAACTTCTTTTTACGTTCAATATTTTTCTCTGCCTCCTGTCTCATCTTCTTCTCCATTTTAATTTCATTTTCTCTCATCAGTTTTTGTTGTTCTGTTGTTCTCAGAACGAACGCTTTGAAATGTTTAATAATATCTTCCACGTTTTCTTGTTTACCCTCCTCAAATTCTGATAATATTTTTAAAATTTTATCATTTTGCATCATTGATGCTTCAAGCTCCTGTTTATTCGATTTTGTAGGTTTTATTTTTACACCTCCACATGCTTCATCCTGTGAAACGTCTTCTTCTAGTTGATTACCCGTGGCTGTCTCATTGAGTATTTCAATCTCACTCCTAACTTCTTCTAAAGCATAATCAATTTCTTTTTCAAGTACCGCGGATTCTTCTTTGCCTTCAGTTGATGCTTCCATCTCAGGAAAAACTTTTGAAATAGCTGATTAGCCTGTTTACCGAGATTGCTAATATCTCCCAAATGTTTTTCTGAACCAGGTGATTTTGCAAGCATAAACGATCGCACACGATAGTGTATAAGTCGAGTGCTGAGCTTATTTCTCTGACGAGCATCAGTTTTCGAACTGTTCAACAATCCACTGATAACATTGAGGTTAGCACTTATAATACCAATTTCTTCGTTTATCGGTCTCCAACTGGGAGATGCGACAAAAGCGTTTGTTTGTCGTTCAGTTTTCATACGATCTTTCAACTTTCTTCGCTTTGTGCTTTCGTGTTCGTCCAAGCCATATAGAATGTTTCTAATAAGAAGTTCGTGTTCAACCTCATCAACTGATAGATGAGACACGTTCATTTCTCGATAAAGAGTTTGTAAATTCATTATTCTATTATTTTTTTATCCTAGGTTATGCAATCACTTTAATATGATCTAAATACAGAAAAAAATAACTGTTTATAAATTTAATTCGAATTATTCGTTTTGATCCGAAACAATTTTTCATTTATCACTCCGAGGAATCAAGACCCAATATTCGTATATATCAACCACCATACGAAATTACTACCGCTGTTTGGTGTTACGACGCAAAGAATATAAATTTTTGTAAGTGTACGCGCACTAGTAGGATGGTTTAATGAATTTGGTAACGTTACCCACTGAACGATCGCGTTACCATTGAAATATTCAACCTCTATAGTTTGCCACAATCTACTCTTGTCCCTAACCTTCTTAGCACACTTTTTGGACAGATTATGTGTATTATTGGACTCTTGATTAGCTTTGATTTTTAGTTGGTCGCCAATTGTTACTTGGGGGTCAGACGGACCCTCCTACAATGCCCTCGATCCCTGGTCTAAGCCACGGGGACCACTGAGGGTGGGCTCTCAAGGCCTCTTTTGTTTCGACCGGCTAGCTCGAGCTTGAGGCCTTCTTACTCTCAGGGTCGGCTTTATTTAATTGCTGAGGCTAATCAAGGGAACAAACAACTACACACTGTCACTTTCTTTTATATATATTTTCTTTTTATTACCTTTGTTTTGTGTGTTTTTGTGTGTAGGGTGTGTGAGGGCCGGCCGGCTGCTGCTGGATCTGGGCGCGTGGTCAACTTCCGCACTTTCGGCGGGAATTGGCTTCGTCCGACTCTGGAGTGGTTCGTCCTTTGATTCTCGTGACTCGTGGTGGACTTTCTGGTGGTGGGTTTGGGCGTGTCGCTTACGTGGCGGGAATCTGTCGGCCTACGTTGGAACACGTGCGCCGATATACTCTAAACTAGAGTTATTGGGTCCTAGTCATACAATAGTATAACGGTTATTTTTCGTTAATTAACTAAAGGAGCTACTGGGTCGGTTAATAGCAATCGCAGGCACAAAGGCCTAAAAGTATACCTGATTCTTGGTTGTACACTGGTTACTTTGCACTAGCTTAGTATTCCTTTGAAGCTTTAGCTCTATGGTACTTTGGCTAAACTGGTCTGTTCGCTTTGGTGGTCAAGGTATTAAAGAGACCAAGCCTTGTGACCGATGTACCCAGTAGCTTACCCTTTCATACATTTTCTCCTTTACTCTTTGTTGTACAGTAACTTGCGACAACACTGTTTTTTCCCATGTAGCAGATTTCAATGTGTGTTGTGTTATGATGTGTGTACTAAAATTACGATTTTACAAATTTTGTTCTTGTTAAGTCATTCTAGCTTTTATTTAAGTGTGCATGTTATTTTTCTCCTAACAGATAAATTATAGTTTTAACAAATATTAACAAATAACAATAACTAAACATCAAATACATATCAATTCCATTATTTACTAGCTAATCAAATTATAAACTATTTTTATTGGGCAAACTACAAAAGATTTTCCATCCCAACGGTAACAATGGCGAATAGGTAACGATTTCGAAGTTGCCGAATAGGTGCATATATGTTTAATTTTGATAAAAGTTCTGGTGAGTCATTACGCTGCGAAACGATATCGTTTATAAATGAAACGCTTGCATACTCACGACGCTCTTTCAATGTATGGATGTTTATAAGCATGCAACGTGCTTCATATGATGGAAGACGAAATTATGTCCAACCCAATCTACGAAGAGCATATAATAGAAATTGCTTTTGTACTGATTCTATTCTGTTTTCGTGTGTGGTTAAATGAGGAGACCATACAATGCTGCAATATTCCAGAATAGACCTAACATAAGCTATATATAGTGTTTTAATAGTGTATGGGTCCTGAAAATTATGACAAAAACTCTCAGCATATTATTTACCCTGTGAATAATTGTGTTGTAGTGGTCTATGAAATTAAGTTTGGAGTCTAAGATTATTCCTAAGTCCCTAACTCTTTCACATTTTTATACATTCTGATTACCTAGTGCAATTGATGTTTGGTGTTGTTATTTTTTTGCTAAATGATATTGAATTGCATAAAGGCTTTTTTAACACCATGTGTAGAATATGTTTATTTCATTCTGGAATAAATTCATGTCTTCCTTATTTCGTATTTCCAAATAAAGCTTCATGTCATCGGCATAGATTAGTACTTTAATATTTTTAGGAATAAAGGAAATGTCATTTACGTACAAAATAAAAAAGAAGGAGTCCTAAATGAGAGCCTTGTGGGACACCAGAAGTGACTTGAATAGGACTTGATTTCTTTCCATTTAATTTTATTATTTGTTGGTGGCTGGTTAAGTATGATTCAAGCCATTTCAAGAGTCCAGGTTCAATCCCATGTTTTTGCAGTTTGAAAAGTAGCATTGGTATGTAAATACGATCAAAAGCCTTGCTAAAGTCTGTATAGAGAGCTTCTACGTGGTTTTCATTATCCATTGCATTCAATGAATAGTCTATAAATTCAATTAAATTTGTCGAGGTTGAACGGCCCTTAAAAAAGCCGTGTTGCTTGTCAGTTATTCTATTTTTGATTTGGAGAAATAATTTTTCATTGACAATTGCCTCGAGAAGTTTAGGAATGGAAGAGATAATGGCTATTCCACGATAATTACGTATGTCAGATTTTCGTCCAGGTTTGAAAATAGGGACCAAAAATGAGCTTTTCCAAATTGTTGGGAAAATTCCTGATTCCAGTGACATATTAAAGAGCCAAAACAATGGAGATGTGAGTTCCATTGCTAAACTCTTCATGAACACTGGAGGAATTCCGTCAGGTCCAGGACCTTTTGCGGCGTTCAAATTTGTTAATGCTTGGAAAATATCTTGCACATACAGTTGGTTGACGCCAATGCTCCCAGTAAATTCAGGGTAAAATGCAAAATATTCGCGATCGCGATCCTCTTCAGAAAATGTCGTATAGATTTCTTGAAAAAATGTTGCAAAAAGATTGCAATTTTTTTCCGAGTTATAACAGACACGTTCATCAAGGTACATTGTGGATGGAAAATTGTCAGATTTTAACTTGGTTTTTACGTAATTGAAGAAGTTCTTCGGGCATGACTTTATTTCGAGTTCAGTTTTTGTATTGTATTCTTCAAGTGCAATACCGATGGCTAGATTCAATTGGTCGCATGTGTCCAAATAGTTTGCTAAATTTTCACTGCTGTTGAATTTTTTGAAAATTTTGTGAGCTTTCTGCTTTCGATTTTTTAAATTTTTGATTTGTATGTTAAACTAGACTGGATGACTCGTATTTCGGTGGTATTTCTTGCAAAATTATTTCCGATAAAATTTTATAAAAAATGTCTAGAGCAGTTTCGACATTTCCTTCATTCTTGAAAATTTCCTGCCAGTTTACATTGTTTAGTTTACTTCTGATATTCGCATAATTAGCTTGTCTGTATTCAAAGACTTCTTTATATTCACAATCGTTGGGTCTTTGATATTCATGCATAAATAAAGAATATTCGATTGCCGTGTGACACATTTTATTTTTCCATAATGGGTTCAGTGATTCAGTCACACAGAAATCTTCTTGAATATTCGTGAGCAAGAAGTCCAAAAAACAATTTTCATTTTTGATATGGTTTACTTGATTAAGTCCAAGTTTTGCAATTTCGTCGAATATGAATTGCAAAGTAATATTCTCCCCAACGACTAGGAGTAAGATATTTTCATTTTCGGAGTCTAGAATGAAGTCAGCGTCGCGTTGAATAAATTTTCATAGATGTGTACTTTTACTTCAGGAGGAAGTTCAGATAAAAAAAATTCTGCGCATTCGAAAAACTTTTCATATGTATTTTTATTAGCATTATATGTTGGAAAATACACAGAGGCAAATACGTATGTTTCACCTGCTATGTGAGATTTCACCCAAACATGCTCAAATTCATTAAATTTTGATGAGAGAATTATTTCCGTGTTGAATTTTGCAGAGACGGCTACGAGGACTCCACCGCCTGACTTCTTTCCAGACTCAAGAATATTCCTATCATCTCTGAATACGTTATACGCACTTCCGAAAATTTCTTCACTTTTTACACTTTCATCCCAGCTAGTTTCAGTTGCCAGAATAATTGAAAAGGATGTACCAAGCAGATTTTTATGAATTGCCTTCATTTTTGCTGGGCTTTTCATGCGATTGAAATTTTGACAATAAATCAAAATTTCAGTAGCATTCTGTTTTGGTGAAGAAATTGTGGGGAGCGCGTCGGTTGATAAAATATTTACCGATATTGATGATGTTTCTTCTTTGGGCTTCAAATGGTGAGTTGACAACTTGGCAGGAGGGTGCGACCGACCTCTGGTCCTCACAAGTTCCTACCTCACGCCTCCACGAGTCATATGATCACAAAAGACTGCCAGCTGAAACATGGAGACGCTGGTTGGCGTAGCCTGGGCAATGTTGTCAATCCGACAATAGCGAAGTGAGGGGGTGCGACCGGTACATCATATCATAATTTTCCATTCTCATATCTTTCAGGTCTTCCAGGTCGTCAGGTATTACAAAATAATTTAAAATTTAAAATTCTTTTTTTTTCATGGCGGTCATACATTGCCTAAATTTTCTGGTTCATAATGGATGCGCAAGTTTGTCTACAATTGCAACAAAACAGCAGTCGGCACACATGTAATTTTCAATTCATATTACAATATACCCTCACTATATATTTTATCTTATAGGACATTGTTTATTCATAGCCTAATTCTGTATATTTCATTACATGTATCACGCCAGAAAGGTAAATTTCTCTCAGGTACCATACAGTTTAGGAGAGGAGGTCTTGCGGTTATAGGATGATCATCTTCTGGTAGAAGCAGCAGTAAGAATGGCGATCAATTTTCAGCTGTATCTAGCACCGTCGGAGTGGCCTTCTCGAAAGTAGCAATGGATGTATATATAGATGTGTAGATACTAGTATGTGTTATTATATGATGCATGTTTTTTACAAGCTCTAGCATATTTTCATTAATAGAAATGTTGACGACTCTCTCGACCACTCAACCTTTAATTCCTTCATTATATTTTCCATTAAATGGCGTAATATGACCTTAACATTTCAGTACACGATCATCAACTACTATTTGAGCGGTTCAGAGGAACACAGCTGTTCATCATTATTAATTGCATATCATACATATAATATTATGGAAGAAGTAATAAAATAATTAATAAAATTTTAATTGCTTCAGTTTGGTGATCCGGCCGGTATAATTATTTTATTAAATTATATCAAATAATAATCAAAATTAATAAATGCTCTTCATTCCAGAAGGTTATATATCTATATGTCATGATTAAATACGTAATAATATAATATTATGGTTTTATATACAATTGAATGCTTTATTGATATTTATACCTCAATGAATAACAAGATGACCTTCACATTCCAGAGATACAGTCACCCATCAGTGATACAAAGTGGTACGAAGCTGCATATTATTATTACTGCCTTAATATTATTATTTCAGCAGGTTAATAAATTTAGTTTAACATGGTTATCATAGGCTCGTGAACTCCAACTATTACATAATTTAACTAAATATCCTTATATAATTTTTGCTCTACTATATAATCATATATAACATATTATTATTACATTACATCTATATTTATATAAATATAATAAATACTGGGTTGGGAGGGAGCACCAGGATATCATTCAAGCTGAAACTGGACGATGGTTTGATTGACTGCCTGAGTCTAGGAGGGAACAAACAGTATCATTTCTTATCCTACCGATTCGAGTGTGGTGCTGCGAGTTCTACTCCAACAGTTTCAGGGAGAGTGACGCGCCCTTCTTAACAAGCCATCCTGTAGAAAGCTTAATGAGTATTGCGAATTGTGTTATTCGATTTGTTGGATCATATCGTTGGAAGGAGATTCTTAATTTCCCGTGGATTTCGTGTAAGTGTCTCTGCTTACGGGTCCACCCCTCCGTTTTTGGCCCTTCATACAGCGATAGTGCGAATTCAGATCGGTGGCCCAATTTGATCTTGCTGTTAAGTGGAGCTGCATCCAAGCCAAGGGCTAGAGGGGATGGTGGCTACCATACATACATATTGATGATGTTTCTTCTTCTTCTATGGAAGGCGTCGTTTCTTCTTCTTCTATGGAAGGCGTCGTTATTTCCGAAAATGTGACCCTGGGGAGGTAGAGTAAAATTGGGTGCTACTCTCTCGTAGTTACTGCAGGCGGTGTGTTCGATCGCTGGATAAAGATGTGCGGTGTGACTGCAGGTCTGCCAAGGCGTCATTGCGTGATACTCCCATCTCTTTGTATACGTCCAGGAAAATTTCACGCAGAAGGTTGGTGTCCGTAGGTAAGCCTTACACAGCTAGCATTACTGAGGCACTTATTTTATTCATTCCGCGAGTACATACATTTGCTGGCTGGTCATGGAGATAAGCAAGGTAAGTCTCTATGATTCTGTAGTCCCGCAAACGAGCTTTTAAGTAACGTCTGTCCCCATCAGCTGACTGCTGCGTTAAGTTTACGATGGCTGGACGCATGGGGTCGGGTGTTCAGTGAGGTGTCGAGTGCGATTCCAAATGTGTTGATGCCGTGGTATTTTCCGCTGGTGATTCATTGTTGTTATGGTGTACCTTGTTGTTTGTACGGTAAGGGTTTACGATTTCACCCTTTCTGAATTGGATGAGTTTTGGCACGAAGAGGCTTGGTATTGGGTGGTCGGTTGATGATGGTGGGCCGGCAAATTGTACTTTTGCTGTGGCCAGTAATTTTTTGTCTGATTCGTTGGAACGGGTGTGTTCATTCTGTTGGGTGCTTTTGGATTTGGGTGCTGTTAGATTTGTAATGCTGTTGATGTTTGTTGGTTTGGTTTGTTGATGTATCTTGCGTTTTCTGCTGCACTTAGTAGCAGCTTTTTCCTGGAGCTTTCGAGTCTTTTGTTTTTCGTCATATTTTGACCAGTCCTTCATCCAGCGCCATTTGTTGCCCAAAAATCGCCATCCCGGAGACGAATGATCAGTTTTCGGCTGAATTCCACTGTTGACTGGGGAATTTTCAGCTAATTCCTCCTCCAGTGTCTTCTCTGGTGGGGAGACATAAGCTTTCGTACAATATTGTACGCTGGAAACAGAACCAGAAACAAATTTCATTTCATGTAAAATTTCTTCAAGGGCTTCCTCACAGTTGAGTTGTAGTGTTGATTCATTAGTTTCTGCTGTTGCTGTTGTTGTTGTTGTTGTTGTGGTTATTTCTGCTACTGCTGCGATCGCAGCCGATTTGGCTACCAATTCGATTGCCGTCGATGTGTCTGTCGGAGGTGCTTCCAAAAATGCCGTGATTTCATGTTTTATTTCTGCTACACTGTTTTTGCAGCTGGTCTCGATTACAATGCACATGTCATTGTTATTGTTGTTAATTTTTTTTAGGGTTTCATTGACATCGTTTAGTTGTAGCTCGATATTCTCAAAAAATTCTGAGACAGCAGAAAATCTTTTTAAATCAGCGGCAATTCGATGGTTGGCGTCAGTTTGTGAACGGATTGCTTCCACAAGTTGTTCCTGTTGATGTAGCAGTTCTCTCACATCGGCTTCCTTCCGTAAAATTTTCTGGCAGTCAGCACACATAGGCACCATGAAGGCGGTGATGAAAACCTCCCGTTGGCGTTGTACTCCCACGCAGGCCGCATGGAATCGTTTTGTGCAGAACTCGCGTTTCCATAGGAAACGGTCGTCTAAACTACTACACGATTTCATTCCGTACGGCATGGTTGAAGTTTGTTGAATTGATCTTCATCAGGTTGGATAAAACAGAGAAAAAAAAAAGGTTTTCGTCGCGATAAACGTAGTGGCAAGCGCGCGGGTCAAAGAAGTATTCACTAGGTAACTGTTGAAAACGCTTACGCGACGTTAATGTAATTAAATTAAAAAATAATTATACGCGCGCGGTACGTACGGAGCAGCGAATCAAAAACGCGTGCGTTCTGTACGAAGGCCACTTGCTAAAAAAAGGGCAAGGGCATCTCTTGAAATGTACAAAAAATAATATTTTCAATGCCATTGGTATTTTAATGAACTTATAAAAAAATAATGTACCCCATTTTGTAATTTAAATATGTAACAAATCATTTAAATTTGTTATAAAGATCCACAAGTTTGCTTTCAGGCTACAGGCACTGAATGCTTTTGGACCTGTTTTCACGCCGGCTGAAGAAAACGAATTGATGCAACGCTTAATCGCTGCGGAGTCCACTTGCTACGGAATTATTAGCTTTAGCTTAGCTTAGCTTAGCTTAGCTTGACTGACTGCACGTATCGATGGTTGCTACTCCGTGATTGATCAGAATCAGTGAAATTGCACAATGAATCAACTGAATGTGGCTGGGAGTAACCGACCATTCTCACTGTACACGTTTCAGTGACTCAATTTCTTTAATAATCAATAACGGCGCCGGCCACGTCCTTGCAATCAGTTGGGAATAGGGAAGGAAAGTTAGTGTGACCTTTACTGATTAGGGACCGTGTTTACCTCTGCATCCCCACAAAGGTCACAGGAGGGTTTTCTATGATACTAGGGTAGGGCTCGATGGATCAGGATTCACCTTGATAAGTGATGTGATCATATATATATTATGCATTATAAAATTAAATGAACATTCACACATACATACACATGTATACATACACAAACATACACATACACTCAGAAGCAAAAAAAAAAAAAGAAAAAAAAAACCGGGCAAAACCCTGCTTCCAAAAACCACGTTGTTCAACCCCCCGCCTCCCCGCCAACCATCAATACTTCCAAATGAAAATCTGACAATCCAATAACTAATGTATAGACCTTATGCGATCAAAACCTCATGCCGACAAAACTTACAGACCCGAAGCTATCACAACATATGCGAAAAAAGCCATCCCTGGACACAGCAACCCCAAAAATCCGCACCCCTGTGAAGGACCCAGGTAGCACACTAAAAAACCCTCCACAGCCTTCAAAAATACAGAAAACAATGTGGACAAAACTTGAAGTACCTCCACAAAGTGGTCCGGACCACAGCTGGCGTGAAATATCCCAAACAACTAGTGTAACCCACGAAGAACTTTGAAAATATGGCATTCAGTATGAATTGGTTTGTGAAAACTACGTACACAGTGTTATACAGTATTATTAATAAAATTCACCTCGGCTTCCTCCCCGCACCGACTCCTCAGCAAGGTCAGCATCGGGTGAAAAAGGGAAATGCCCACGCTGGTACGTCAGCCCCGACGCAGCTGCAGTCCAAACCACCCTATGGAAACAGGTCCCGCCCACACAATCCTCCGTACCCCTACAAGCCCCGAAGAAACCTCCAATATGCCACCCAAACCCCTCACAGAAACACGGACCCTTGAAATCTTCACGTCCAAAAATGACTCCCCTCACACATGCCACGACAACCCCAAATCCATAAACCCTAAGGAGTGTATCGAAAAGTAGTTATAAACTTCCAAATAATAAAATAGGCATGAAAACATGGTTAAAATTAACATACTATTTCAGTTTATTATAGCTTAACATGTTTACAAAAGATCCAAACGGAAAAACTAGTCATCATGTTCATTTCTGTAGAATGCCCGTACCTTTGATTTGACACCTGCCATCAAATTCTGCACAGTGACCTTTGTGCACTTCCTGGATGCCGCTGCCCAATTTTTCTTAAAATCGGTCATGTTTTGGGACACTGTACCATCCTTCTTAAATATACGCTTGACTATTGCCCAATAGCGTTCGATCGGTCGCAACTGGTGACAGTTTGGTGGGTTGATGTCTTTTTCTACGAACTTGATGTTATTCTCCGTCAGCCACTGTAGAGTGGATTTGGCGTAATGTGCCGATGCCAAATCTGGCCAGAAGAGAGGAGGGGACTGGTGCTTTCTATACAATGGTAGCAACCTGTTCTTCAAACATTCCTTTTGATAAATCTCAGCATTTATAGTTCCTTTTGTATAGAAAATTGAAGAACGCAAGCCACATGTGCAAATAGCTTGCCAAATGAGCACCTTCTGACCGAATTTCTCCATCGCAACTGTCGTATCTGCGGTTGGCACACGTTCCCCAACAGATTTAGTATAAAACTGCGGCCCCGGTAGCGTTCTTGAATCTTCTTTAACGTATGTTTCGTCATCCATCAAAATGCACTGGTCGACATTGTCCAAAATGCAGCTGTACAGCTTTCGAGCCCTGGTTTTGGCACGAGACTTTTGTTCCGGAGTTTGTTTGGGCACTTTCTGCTTTTTGTACGTCTTCAAGTCATTCCTGCGCTTGATTCGTTGAATCATTCCGATGCTGGTCCTGAACTTCTTGGCTAGATCGCGAGTAGAGGCAGATTTGTTCCGTTGAATATAATCCACAACTTTTTGGTCCAAATCGGGGTTGCTGGAGCCGGGTTTCCGGCCACTTCTTGGTAAATCCTTGAGGGAGCACTCCTTACCAAACTTTTCGATGATGCGTTTTACACTTGCCGGGTGAACATTTACTCTTTTCGCAATCTGGTTGTAAGTAACACCCTTTTCGGTGCACCAAGTGTGCAGAATTTTCTTTTTAGTCTCAAATTCAATTCGCGACATTTTGAATACAACTTTATCAACGGAAATGAATGAACCGAATAATCATTTTTGACATGTAAACAAAGCAAATGGCGCTTACACGCTAAAAATATATACAGTAGTTTATGCGTAATAACGCATCGAATGTTTATAACTACTTTTCGATACACTCCTTATCAACATGAAACCCTGATCACACCAGGTCCACACATTTTGCACAATGCCGTCAAACCTTCATCCAAAAACACTGACAATTAACAAAGTTACAGGAGGCTGAACATGGAGTCTTCCGCCAACAAAACCCCGCTCGGCCTCTCCCATGCCACTGAGTGTACATACACATACATATACATACATATCGAAACAAAAAATATTGGAATGGGACACAAAAGGAGAAAATGGAAAGAGCTCACCCGGGTTTCCAGAACATTCCATTGCTGTGGTTGTAACATCGAGCAACCAGAGCAGGTCCGCGTACCCTCCAGATAACATTCTGTTCTAAAGGAGATGGTCGACCATGAACGCTCCACGACCATTAACCAAACATCTCCGAGTGACGCGGGTGAACTCGAGCTCCTCCTGTCGCCGCAAGGCTGTATGTTCGGGGTTCCGTCTGCACCGGGGACACTTTGTTTTTACACCAGTCGAAAGCCTCGTGTTGGACCGCAATCGACTCTTTATTGACCGAATCATTATCAAGATGAAAAGTTCAACACTACACAATAATTTCCACTAAATATCTAATTTTCTCGAAAATTTGCAGATAAAATAAGCAGCGAAGCACAAACACGTCAGTCCCGGAGCGCGACCTACTTCGATCCTCGAGTCCACTTGCTACGGAATTATTGCTATAAAAGCAAGAAGCTTGGCGTATAAGCTCGCGAAGAAACACCATAAAAATAATGCGTTCAACAGATCTACAATGCTAATCTGGTTTACAATGGTTTCAACTGGTTGCAATTCTTTCGGAAACGACATCCTGAGCTTTCGTTACGCGCACCGAAGGCAACATCGGCTGCCCGAGCTCAAGGATTGAATCGAGTGTCCATGAATTGCTTTTTCGAGCCGAATTTACAATGCCGGCGAAACTTCCGTTTGAACAGTAGGTTGAGAATAAGATTGTTTTAAATAAAGGCTATTTCGCGCTTAATTGTTATTTTTAGGTACAAAGGAAGAAATCAAAAGTGCTTGCTCTCAAGATGAGGAGGCACGCTTAACAGATCATTTGAAAAATAGGTGGTAATCGATCGGGATGAATGAACATAGCAGATGTTGCTTCTACTGGACTCCCATGTTAAAAATTTGGTACTTATTGAACAGGCTCGTAATAACAACGTTATCATACTCTGTTTCCTGCCTCACAGCAGTCGCAAGCTGCAGCCTTTGGATGTGGCCTTTATGGGCGCTTTCAAAACAATGTTTTCACAATCTAATGCAAATATTTGCAACAGAACCTGGAAACGCTTTTTCGCAGACAGCTATTCCTATTACTGCTATAAATGGGTTCAGAAGAACTGGTATCGGGCCATTCAATAAGTATATATTCAACGAAACCGACTTCGTCCCTTCTATGGTAACGGATGTTCCGATAGACGATGGCTCTGATTCTGATGGATCATTTTTTGGATTTGAAGATGATATGAATTGAAGCTCGTTTGCATACGCACCTGATATGTCCACTTCAAACAGTCAGTCTGCCAGTCAAGTAGAATACTTTTCTGAATTGCGTCTCTCAGTTAACAAACCGAACAAACCGAATACAAAAGCTTTTAAAGTGTCAGATGCGATTCTTCCACTACCAAAGACTACTACAAGGAAGGTCACATGTAATTGACAAAAGGGAAAGACCGAACATAACAGTGAAGCAATATGGACGGAAACGGAACGGAAACGGCAAGTTTGACAGTTGTCGTAAATGAAGTCGATATGTCCAATTGGAATCAACTTGAATATATTAAATTTTCTATCCGCTAAGCAGGTTTAGTCAGATTGGGCTATTCCGCTGGCGTTGCCGTTCCGCTTTCGTTATCACTACATTTGAGCCTTAAGTCCGTATAGGAATAAACTGGATCGCAGCAAGCCATGCTTGGAAACTGACGTGTTTCGTGTTTGCTGCGTCCTTTTCGCGAAAAATAAAAATAAAAATATATTCGTAATTCAACATAAACGAACAGTGAAATAATAAAATCTCCACGTGATTTGCGTAAGATGGAATATAATCGATTCCTTCCAAAAATTTGTGATGGTCGGTAGTTTTTCCCCGTTTTTTTTTTTGTTTTTTGTGCTTCGCCGCACCCGGAGGAAGAGTTAATATCAGCTTATCAGCGGACATAAATGATTAAATTAGAGTATGTTTCCGCTTTGTCGCGAGTTCAGAAGTTTAGAAGTCGATAAAGAGTCGCCTCATAGCGGGGTATTTTGATTGTTTGCAGTGTGGAGAGAGAAAAAAGAAAACCAGTGCGCAATGTAGAAAACGGCCATTTGCTCGCCAGAAGCAAAGAATGCGTGAGTGGCTGGCATATAATTGATTGGAGAGCTGTGAAGTTTTTCTTTCTTCCGTTAACCAACAAGGAATGTGATTTTTCAAGTTAAATTTCTGCTCGGAAGTGTTTTTTTAACCTGAAATTTTCATTGTATTGCATTTTGCGCAAAGTACTAATTGTATTCGGGCTGTTCCATTCAAAAAGGATTATGTGAAAATATTTGCCAATTGCGGAGTGCTATTATGTAGAGACATAAATGCATCCTTTAGGGAAGCCGTCGAAATGAAGACTGAACATCAGCAACAATATCCGGTGAGATCTATCTGAATTTAATCGATACTGCTAAATACGTGCCATCATCAAAACAATAAGATTTGATGATGGAAGTGTATGCACAGTACCTATATCATTTTGATGTTTGTACTGTGTTTATGCGGGGCTTGTTGTAAGTTGAAAGTGACCGCGGAATGAACGTGAGTAACCAGGCATTCTGAAATGGGTCACTGGAACCCAACAGAGCTGTCACCTTCCAACTCCCGGGCTAAAAATGTTTGAATCCTAGAGGGTTTGAGCTGTTTAGTGGAATACTTGTAACTATAAATTAGAAGAAAAATTAGTAATCTCCATTTAATTCCAACTACCTTTGCTTATCTTCGACAGATACGCGTATTTCGTCTACAATGTGCAGACTTCTTCAGTGTCTCGTACTCGAGTTATTAGTACGAGACACTGAAGAAGTCTGCACAGTGTAGACGAAATACGCGTATCTGTCGAAGATAAGCAAAGGTAGTTGGAATTAAATGGCGATTACTAATTTTTCTTCTAATTTATAGTTAAAAATGTTTGTCGGGTCGACAATAGTTCGTTTAACTGCAAACATTTTTCTTCCATAAAATCACTGCCGGACGGTGGGCGCTGGATTGTATAAACACACACACACACACAAGTCCGTATAGGAATAAACTGCAAAGGATATTAGTGATATCCGGAAAGGACAGAAGTAACAGATGAATGTGCGTTCCATAACAGTTTCCGAAACACCGAAGCATGCCCGAATAAAAAAGTATTATAGATTAACAATAAAATGTATTGTAACCATACAATAAAATCAATAGTACAATTGATCGTATTGTTCGTGACGATAAGATAACATCAGGACTAAAGCTTGTAGTACACTGTTTGTCCAATAGCCAAATATTTGGCATAGGCAGCTAGACAGCTGACAGATATCATAGATGTTTGTCAGATGCCTATCTGCCTATGACAAATATTTGGCTATTGGACAAACAGTGTACTACAAGCTTAACTGTTTCAACAATAGAATATATTGTAAATTGAGATATCAACAATAGAATAAGGGGGTTGTATGTATCTTAACAATAAAAAATATCACTTTTTTGTGAGCAAATTTGAGTTGGTAACTATTGATTGTGTTGTTTAACAATTGTTGAAAATTCTAGCATATGGGATGTATAGTAGATCTATTGTAATTACAATGAGTATTTTTGATTTGTCTGGTACATGAACAATAAAATTCATGATCGGCAATAAACTGTGTTGTTATTGTATATTATTAAATTGTAATTGTATTGTTATTTTTATCCGGGTGGTCGAGGACGTCCAAAAGGTACAACGATGAAAACAGTAAATTTTCTTCAAGATTTGCTTTGCGAATTGTGTGGTGAAATATTCAGTACCTCTATAGAGGCCAAGGGTGCATAAATGCCCGGACTACAACACTTGGTATGCTGACTGCAATAAAGTTCATTGGCTTCTTGTAAGCGAAAACATTTGTCTTTGTCTTTTGACTAGATGTATAATACTGTTTTTTTTTTGTTATCTTTCATTTGGCCAATAAGAAGATTTGAATTTACTTTTTATGTACCTATGTTTAGTTCAAAACTAATTTTCTTTAACAGGCACTGATATGAAGTTTGCAGAAGCAGATAATTTCTCATCTCCATGCAAAGCGCTAGGAGTGGACAGTAATTAATTGCAAGAACGAATAGACATGAAGAGAAAGTGTATTGATAGTTCCGTATAAGGCAACGGCAGGCTTTGAAATTCAAAGATACAAGTTTGAAAACGAGCGGAGGGCATTTGAACGGTAGTATCCGATTAGGCGCATAACCCTTTGCCATACTACCCCATGCAGGGTAGGCAAGCGGGAGGAAATCCCTTTGACTGGTAAAAGGTTATGCAACCGATCGGGCTCTTATACTACCTATTGCTTTTTTCTAGTTCTAGCGATTTGTCCCTCTCCCAATACTGCCTAACACGGGTCAGAAATTATCTCCCGCTGTTGGGTTTATTTTTAGCATGCACCGCCTATTTCACACATTTCTAGACAAAATAGTCAAAAGGTCGAAAGTAACATTTGTAAACAATGACTTCTAGCGTGGGATCTGCTTGCTTCCACGAACCAAGAAGCACCATAAATAGATACAAGGAAATATTACCTTCCCGTTGGTAGTGGATGTAGATGTCAGCAACCTGGCATTTCCAGGAAATTTACGTTTTAAGTCATTGTTTACAAATGTTACTTTCGACCTTTTGACGATTTTGTCTAGATTTGCTCTTCTCGTCATACTATTACTTATAGATCTCGGAGAGAACGACGGTGAGTGGTGCAAATAGTGATCCCCGCCAGTATGATTTAATGGATTCCCCCATTATGGGCTTTCTACACTTTGATTGTTATTTTTTGTACTCACCATGCGAAGCGCTAGGAATGGACAGTAATTTATTGCAAGAACGAATAGACATGAAGAAAATGTGTATTGATAGTTCCGTATAGGGCAACGGCAGGCTTTGAAATTGAAAGATACGAGTTTGAAACGAGCGGAAGGCATCTGAACGGTAGTATCCAATCAGGCGCATAACCCTGATAGTTGGACAAAAAATTTTCGATTTTTTTTAAGGTGTTCTATGTTTTTGAAGGACATTGTCAACGTCATTGAAAACTGTCAAATTTTCAGTTGACTTTTTTAAATGATTTTTTTTTATATTTTCAACTTGTTTTCATATCCAACTTCCATCAAATTAGTGACAAAAGCATGCAGTTAATGATCGGATTACTTCTTCTTCTTCCTGGCTTTGATTGACGCTCATTAAACGTGATTTTGCCTGTTCCCCAACATAGTGTTCTAAGCGTACTTCCACAGTTATTAATTGAGAGCTTGCTTTGGCAACACCAACGCATGAATTTGTATATTGTGGGAAGTCGAGAAATTTTCCAACCCGAAAGATTCATAGACCTTTCGGGAATCGAACTCGCCGCCTCCGGCTTGGTAGACCGTGCGTTTACTGATTATGCTATCCGAGCTCCCGATCGGTTTACTTGCAGTAAGTTAATATTTCCAAAATTCTTAGGGTGTCTATAATGCCCATAGTCCGTCATAACCGTTTAAAATACACGAGTTAGTAGAGGATGATATAAAAATTGTGGTGCACACCCTCAAGTTATATTGCAAATCAACAAAACATTAGTCAGATTACATACTGACTATGGTATTTCGATATACAGTTCTGCAAGTAAAACTGATATAAATTGACTTCAGGTTGCTCAAATGTTGAAATCAACAGGTTGTTACGACTTTTGAAATCAACTCCCAATCATGTAGTATTAGCTGAAAGCAGTGAACTACCAGTAGTCTTAAGAGCTAACATACTTGCCCTTTAGGAAACTGTAAAAACACTCTATTTGAGAAATAGTCCAATAGTGAAAACAATATTATCATTTTTTTCAGACCATATTATTAAACACAATTAAAAAATGTATACAGATGGTTCCAAATTCAACTCTGGTGATGGATTTGGTTTTTACGATTCATAAACGTTAATATCAGTATGTCAAACATTGAATCCACGCTTTTCAATAGCTTATCTAGAACTAGTAGACACTCGAAGAAATGTTCACGTCCAATTTATCTGAAAACATAGGTGGTTTTCGTCCACCCTATTTTTCACGTAAATTTTTACCTGAGTTGCATGCAGGCGAACAAAATCTAGCTTCGATTATCTATGTGATTACGAGGATATATTTGATTACAAGAAAGCTAATTATGACAACATTAAGTTCAAACTGAGTAGAGCGAATTGGCAATCCATTTTAAAGGATCAAGAAAATCTTGAATGTGCAGTAGAGGTCTTTTATAAATTGTTGATGGAAATAATTCAAGAGGAAGTTCCACTCACGAGGAGACGACGAAATTATTGCTCTAAAAATCCAATTTGGTTCAACAAGCAAATAATTAATTTGAAAAATCGGAAGCAAAAGGCTCACAAAATCTACAGAAAACAAAATAATCAAATTAATTTGGAAAAATATTTGAATATTTGCGACCAACTTAATTTAGCTATTTCTTCTGCACAAACTGAGTATAACATAAAAACTGAAAAAGAAATTAAGTCATTGTAATTTCTCAGTCCCCGCCCTGGCAGACCACTATCCGCCCATCTGCGTTTGGGTTAGGCGAGAACCTACAAAGCTTACCCGTTGATATGCCCTAGACCTTTTTTTTTTTCGTCGTCAATCGTCAGTCAGTATAGACGTGTTTTTTATTCGCTCCTAGCCACGTGCGATTCGCGTAACAATATTCAATATGAGCTGTGAAATTTGCTCAACTGATTCCACCGTCGACACCGTATTGTGGACCTGCATCGGATGCACGAGGGCATTTCACGCCACCTGCGTGGGAGTACCAGTTCAACGTAACTCCCTTCGTAAAAAAGATAAAAAGATCGACGTGCAGTCTTATGTGTTGCCATGTTGCAGTTCGTGCCAAGTACTTATTGCACTAAACTTTGAATTCCAATTGCTTACTAAGCAACAGGAGCAGTTGACCGAAATTATCAATAAAAACACGGAGGTTACCCATCGCGCAACGCAGCAAAATAACGTTGCGGGTGTGCAAGAAGCCATCGTTCGTCTTGAGGAATCGTTGAGTGATATTAAAAATGAGTTGACAGCGACTAGAAACAGTGGCTCTACCGGCAATGTTGTTGCTATTAAAAACCACATCACAGCACTAGTTGATGTCGCTGTGAAAGAATCTACCAAAAAATTATCAACATCATTGCAAACCATTACGTTAGGTATAACGAATGATTTAAAAAGTCTGAGCGGAGAGGTAAAAGAACTCTCGAGTTTCACAATGTCTCCCATGCACAGGAATCCAATGCATTATCCGCCAATGTAAGGGCGTTATATGATAAGTTATTGACTCCACCATTCGATCCATGCCCAAGCCTGGAAATCGAGCTTATAGACAGTAACAACATTAATGCCGATGACTTAGGCTGGCGACTTCTGGGTACTTGAAAGGTGTGGAGAGCCAATTGGGCGGATTACGATACTCGCAAGTTGCACCGCTTGTCGCAGCAAAAAAAAATAATCAACTTACACCTGACCGAGAACTTCTCGCCGCAGCGAAAAACCGTTTCTCCAGACCACCAGCAAGCTATCGACCAATTAATTTTCAAAGAGGTGAAACACTATACCCGGCGGGCTATGCATCATCACAACCGCACTCGACCAACTGGATGTCTCCGATGACCTCATCAGTAAATCCGTGCGAGGCGTGTGTCTCTAGGCATTCGTGTTTTCTCGGGAATTGACGGACCCCTTGGAGGAGGACCATATTTTTAACGCGGACGACGATCCAACCCAGGACTTGACGTCTTCTCGTTATCAATGAGAAGTAATCTGTTTTAATAATAATGATATTAATTTTCCGACTGACACGGAGGTGCATAAACATGACTCAATACATAGTAAGTAAGGCTGCCGAACTACCAATAATTTCTTCAAAATCACCTGCTACTGAGATGCTGGTATACTGCCAGAATTTTAATCGTATGAGCGGCGCTTTAAAAATGAGTCAAATTCATAAAAAACGTATTAAGTTCTTCATTTTCGGTAATTTTGGGTACCGAAACTAGTTGGAATGAGAGCATTAAAAGTGAAGAAATTTTTGGCAGTAATTATAATGTATTCAGAGATGACCTTGACTTACTCTTAACTCAGAGACTGTCTGGTGGAGGAGTTCTCGTTGCGATATCTTCAAAGTTTACTTCTGAACTTATTGTTTCGTCCAAATGTAAGGAATTTAATCAATGTATGGTCACATATTGCGGATGAGACCCATGTTTTTGCCACAGTGTACTTTCCACCTGATAAAGCTTGCATGGCATCATATGAAATCTTCTTTCAAACCGCTGAAGCAATCGCATCTCGTTTCCCTTCTGAATTCAA